>JAUOZQ010001080.1:0-18673 GCA_030710315.1 Anomotaenia brevis
AATACTTAGCTCTACCCCATGCATCTAAAGATTTGCTTATCGCTGCTAAAATGAAGTGTAAATAGAGAGGATGCATAAACTTTATCTCTAATCGAATTCATCAGCCAGCATCCTCAACAGAGAACACTCATTCGGAAGCAGCTCAATCAGAACTGGCCAGAATCCCTGCGCTCCACCTCGGAATTCCAGATTGAGACGGTAATAACGACAAATCCCCATATAATGACCGCAACATGTTATGGCGAAATTTCTTGAACTGCACACCCGAGGAATCAGGGCTTTTCAAGGTGTTAGATTTTGTTGACTGCTGATTTATGGTCCTAAAAGATGGTCCTAGCTTCAGCAGTAGCTTGTGCCTACAAAAAGCAACCTAGGCACCATTTCCATAATTAGGCTGTCTCATGCCACAGAAAAAAAGTAATCAGTGCACTCAACTGAAACTGGCTACATTAGGGTCCACCAGACAAATGAGGTCCGTCTTCTGCCACTCCGACTTTGATCTCGTTTTGGAGAAAGTAGACTTTATTACCAGGAGATTTAACAATTTGCATTAACGAAAAACCTGAAAAATCAAAGTGAGATTTTTCTCCTGATTTAACCCTTGATCAGAAATGAGTCACGACTTCTTTTAATGATAGAGAGTTACAAATCCATTTGAGTTCTATTTCAATAATCATCGTGCACAACGGAAGTTTGGGTAAATTCTTTGTCTGACGAATTGAGTCTAACATATCTTTTTTCACTGGTACGATCGGATTCTAGTTTCGTTCAGCATGCCCCAGAATGAATCTGCTTAAAGTCAAAGGCGATACCCTTTCGGACCTCCAACAAAGGACTTACAATGGAATGACTGAAATGCAAGAACTTGTTGTTGAAACTACAGTGACTGTCATTTTTACCTTGAGTTTCCATTTATACTTATCCGGTGTCAGACGTGCAATCAAGCGTTTCACAATTATGGTGGATGGATTATAAGAGAACGCATTTCAAGGCCCTGATATGGGAGTCGCAGATTATAGTATATTGGACCCCGAAGAATCACTGACGCCGCAACTGAACAGGGCGATTGAATTCAACTATTTGGGTCGTTCTAGTCTATTCACGATAGGACTTGCTAAAAATATTTAAGGTGGGGAGTTGTCTTAAGAGGAGGTAGAGTTCAACGGTGCAGAAAAAAGAAAGACTTCCTTTCAATTTAAGGAAAATAAAGAAATGGCGTTCTTGTCATTATGAATGGCAGAAACATCTAAGGGAAGATGTTCGTTTTTTGCAATCTCCCGTTAAATCACAACAATATCGGACTCGATACCGTTATAAGTGGCAATTAAAATATCTTTTTCTAAAAAAGTAAAGTATGATAGACAATGGCTTTTCAAAATGTTTTGTAAGGCTTCAACGATAATGTATATCGTTTAAAATTAAAGTACATTTTGCAGCACCAATGGACCCAGTGACCAGGAGTTCAAAAATTTAAATTCAAATCTGGAAGATGTATAAGGTTTCTCAAATACAAAATACGTATTTATTAATAAGTTTGCTTTTCAACTCCTACTGCCGAAATACAATTTAATTGTATGTTATTTGATTTCACAACTTGAAACAACGTTATTTAGAGAATACTTTTTTCCTAAAGGATCCTTTGCAAAATGCACTAATAAAATATATGTATTACATGTATATATGGTAGATTTAAAATAAAACAAATGGTAGAGAACAGGTGGTGCGTCATCTCACTATAATTGACGCTTCATAACTCTCCTCATCTTAATCATTCATCTGTGCAACGCGTAAACCCTCACTAAAGAGGGTGGGGCACGGATTTACTAGTCAATGACAAAATGTAGCTTATATAGTGCTTTTTGGCGTCCTCATCGGTCTGTTTTATTTGTCCCCTGCAGTTCGCCTCCAGGAGAAACGTGGAATTTTTATTCAAACAGCCTCAGCAGTGACTTTCGAATCAGAGTCTAGCATTTACATTCGCATTGCTCAATGATATTATTGTTATTATTACAAAAAGCACAGCCAATACCATTTAAATTTTTTCATATACAATTTTGTCTTACTTTCAGATAACTAGCATGCAAATTTATTTGAACAAGCGCTGTCACTCTAATAGAAAATTAAGTCGTGATATCCACCGATATGCATTCACGTTTCCCATTGCCAAATAGAATCCGGTTTCTCAAGCAACTGCTCCTCCAAATTTAAAAGAAGAGGGAATACAAGAGATTTAGTTTTTTCCGGAGGTACCGAATACGCACAAATCTATAACTAGCTTTAGGTATTAAACCCGAGGTGCAATAAGATAGCTACAATGATAGCAATGATAGAAAACTCACATTATAGTAGAGAAGAATATATTTCCAACTAATTATTCGTTTCGCAATAAAGGCAGGAGTAAAAATGTGATCACTGCTGAAGAAATATGCCTGATTTCTATAAAACCTAAACCGAACTGCGTCTAGATAAAAATTGGCATTGTCTTTCATCTTGTTTTCATTATTTTTTCGAAAAAGTTTTTTCTAGAAATGTAAGGAGGACCTTGGAATCGATAGTGTAGTTTTTCATTAAATTTGAGCTTTCTTAAGGATGTATGTACTCAATTAAGAGCTTCACTACTACTAATCATGGTGCCCTCCAATATACCGGGATGTCCCATCATAGTCCACGAAAATCAAAAGAAGCGATAAAACCCAAATCTATTATTGCAGAACATCTTACTTAAGCATCAACAATCAAAGTATTTTCCAGTACAAGAAGGATTTAGACCCTTGCTAGCTAATGCTACCGCAACAATGTTATTCGCTAATTTTCCCCAAAATCCAACATCTGCTACAACTCAATATACTTCTTTCATGACTAAATTGTGCATTGTATTACGCCTCCTCCCATCTCAAAGAATCGTAATTTAATTTCAGAATACTCCTCAAAATAAATGCATTTTAATGGAAGATAAACCATCAAAATCTCTATGCTGTTATTACAGGACCACAAAAAATAATTCTTGATATCCTATTTATGAAAATAAGTGCCAACAAATCTTACCTTGTCCCAATTACAACTACAAAAGAGCCCACGCCTGCTCCCAAGCCGGAAACGGTAGTCCAAGCGTAAGCCCAAACTATGAACTCCTCACACATGCAACACTGCAAAGAGCCAGAGTCTTATTGGTTTTTAAGGGCCACTCGGGCCCACCAAAAATTACAAGAGCGCTGATATTTGTACCCAAATAATGAGGCTGGATTCTGAATGATCTGCACCTCTTAGTTCTATAAACTTGGTCCTAAAACGAGTATTACTGCTCACCCACAAACTGCCTATTTATCATAGGCTAATTACTACCTCATCGACTGATTAGATGAAAAAAAATAGGCGACGTTTTTAAAAATTAATAACATAGATTCAAGCGAAAAAATCATCTAAAGTCTACAATATTATTTAAGTAGTATATGGCCCGCAAGTAAGAACAGTCAGGAAAATTGCATCATTTTTATTCAACGGTTATTTCGATATCATTTCAAAGTTAAAGGCAACTTTCTTTACATATTTGAAACATGGTGATTATGGCAAATTACTGATATCGATTTCTATTTCTATAGCAAACCATTTTTGGATGCCTTAAATCGTACTTTTCAACCGAGATCGTTCTAATTTGTCAAGGAAATCCACACAGTTACTTTGAGCTTTGATGAAAAGCTCTTGAAAATTAGTCTAGTAGACGCGTATTTGAAGGAGAAGGTGAAATCTTTGTCATCAAGCCATTCGTCAATTGTCGTGTAATGACCTTTGATTCGTCTGTATTAGTCAAATACGCTCTTCCTATCATCTTACAATGCAGCAAATGCCTAAGTCATCACTCAACCTTCAACGTTATCCTAATTAACTTGCCAGCTACGAAGTCACAACACTATATTAAAACGTAATCCTTTTATTCTGGAAGCCTCTTTATTTTCCAAATAGTCATCTACGTCAGCCATGTCTTTGGAATTTCACTGATTGCATCCACCATAGGCACATTATCTACCATTTTCGTTCATCATCACACTAGCTCTTCACCTCTAACGCCTTGTCCACTGTGATATTTCCACCGACGAGTGGAGTGGAAACCTTTCCTGCCGCAGTCGCACCGCAGGAGGGTTCCCCATCACTCGGTTCGATTCACAAATGCAAGCACTCGCCGCTCACTTGACCGAACATTGCCTCACCTCTGAAGCCATCAGAGTCTCAACTGTATTCCCCACCCCTTCTGCCAATTCCCACTTGTTGGACACCACAAAGCCTATAACTCCATATAGTACACATTGGACAACTCAAGTCTCTAGCAAAAGCTGTGGACTTACTGTACATCTGAACATCTGTATATTTATTTATCTAATTTATATTTATATCAAATAATTACATTACTCCTTAATTACATTTTGATAGAATTAAGGCACTGCTTTTTCACCAATGCATTCATATTTCATGAAGCTTACTAAATACTCAAAAAGCGATATGGATAAACAGAAATGCTTAAACAAGTGCGAACTAAAAATCCGAAATAAAAAAGGGATTTTTCAAGCTTTTATGAGGAAATACCTTTATACCTATATCAAATTGTCTAGAAAATGGATGCCCAACTATCTTCTGTGAGAATTAAGACACCACTTTTAAAGCAATGCATATTTTATTAATATTATACAATATATTAGGCGGTTAGATGCCTTCATGTAAATGTACAGGACGATGTTGACCAACCTAATGGTCTTGACTTATATAGAACATTGCCTACACCATAATTGGTTAAGGTTTCGGTGCACAAAATGTTTGATCTTAAAGCTACTAAGACCAACTTGCAGAACAACCTTAGTATTTATTTCGCTTCAAGAGTTTTTATCAAATTTTAGCTGTCTTGAACGGAAAACACTGTTAAATTAATGTGGAACTATATGCGATTTTTCATTAGCGGTCTGCTGTCTTGTAAATTAAACCTGTAATCCGATTCTTTGAAATTAATGTGAAAATTTAAACTGAAACACAAGATATGTTTCGCAAAAAATAATTCATTTTGCTTTTTACAAACTTCCTCGAATGCAACATTTTTTGTAATAAATGCATGATTTATAAGTTTTAGACTTTTCTGGCATAATTTTTGTAAAAACATCAAGTATTGCTAGAAGAAAATGCAAAATGGCGTTTTTTTAAGGAAATCAGTGAAGTCATAAGCAGTTAGCTCCCCGTATATACCAGTCAATAAATGCATCCTTTAAAGCTGTACATGATTTATGACTTCACAGGGTCTTCAAATCCATTTCGCGTTTGAGAAATGATTGAGTCTCCGTCACTCTATAGGTGAACCCGTGCTCAAGCTAATATGTTAAAACACACACGCGATTGAAGAAAGCGTGAATGTCTCACTCTTCATATTCTGAAAGAACGTGATATTATGATTTCAATAAGCCTTTTTAAAGGTATTGGATATTATACTCATATTATGATCAAAATTTTATCAATGATTGAAGAATGCATATGGATTTTCATATTGGTTATAACAACCCTTATAATTTCGCAAATTTTGAGATATCATATTACAGAGCAAAAAAATAAATGTATATTTGCATTAAACATTACTAATAAATATTTGGAACGTTATTAAATGCGTGGTGTTTTATGATATAATGAATGGAATAATTTCATTCCAATTTGAGTCTCCTCACATTTACACGATAACCTCGACATTGTCTCCAGCTGTTCAGTTTCGGAAGTTGAACTTAGTAGATCATGCAAAATTGCGTTGGAAAAATCAGTAAACTGAGGTTATCGCCGGCTGGAAATGTGGAGTTAGTGGCTATTATTTTAACGAAATTTTCGGGACTATAATGCATGCTTAAAAGAATTTTGCTCATTTGAAGCGAAACTGGGTATTTTGTTTAATGCTTGCAAGCGAAAATTTGAAAAACGTTCTTTTAACAATGTGGCGTAATTTTCCGTACATATGACTCTAAAATGATTCATTCGCGCTCGGATTGCACAATTCCACTTGTTTTTCATTTTTGGGGGTATGTTGAACGAAAAATGTAAGGAAAAATTTCGAAGTTTGTCTCCAGGAGCTTAGTCGAATCGTTTTTTTTCTATTAGGTGCCCGCTTGACATCTAAGTAACTTAAAAATTCGAAAAAAATATCACATTAGAATAAGTGGTCTTGCGAAGAACTATTGAGCAATTAGGCAAATACACGAGAAGATATCATGAAACATGTTAGTGGAATGTTCCCTTTAATCAGCTGAGCTTTTCAGCTACGTCGGTGCAAAGTTGCAAACAAATTAACTTTCGAACAATTGAGGAATCATGAAACAAGTGTCTAATACGCTTTATGGAAGATTCTAGATTGTCACCATTGCAATAAACTACTAAAAACTTGGCCTTACGCATGGGGTGTACGATCTCGACTACTTGGAATTGCAGGACAAAACAAAGACAGCAGCCTCAACGGTGTTGATGAACTGGCGTATTTTCAGTGGGTTGATCTTGCTCTATGATTACGAAACGTGATAAATTTATAAGCGACTAAGATGATATTATGGTAAGGAATTGATCCATTCAATCCTTTTTTATCATATCTGGATAGAGGCATATTCACTTGGCCGATCTTGCTCCATCTTCCTCAGCGGACTCCAAATGTGCTTCTTCTTTGGACTACGAATTACTGACAGCCTTGGAAAAAATCGACATCGTTTCAAATTAATGTCCATAGAAACGACATATCTGTCTACTTTTTCTTTTTTGAGGTCCCAAAATAAGCTCTATGAATGTTATCCTATGTGAAGACTTTCACTCTTGCTCCTCTGTGATTTATCCATCAGGCCAATTCTCTCCTCTATCATTCATACGTTCAGATTGGGTAAACAAGACAGCAAGAAGCTACTCATAATGGGCTTGCGATGATGTTCATTATCTTTTTAAAAGTTTGGTCCTCGATAGCTGCAGTGACACTACGTTGACCTGAGATTAACGTTTACACCAATAAAGAAGAACAACTAAATCACCCTAATGACAGCTTATTTAACCCTAATCTAACTGATTGAGTTCGCGCACCATCAGATCAGGTCAACCAAACTTGGGTTTTGGGAACTCATCACCATAACATGGGAAACTGATTCATCAAAGTGGCACACTTAAGAGGGAGAAGCCCCTTAAATAATTAGCAATATTAGTATTAGCAATTATTCTAATATGGCTATAATAGCTGCTCTCTTAGCTAGGCAGCTTTAAACCATTTCGTTACTACGGAACAAAGTAAACCCACTTTCCAGTAAAAAAAATATGGTATTTGTCCCTGGGAAAACTCACGGCATTAGGTCTTTGAGTGAACTCTTTGATAGCCCAAGATTTGTCCAAATAACGAGACTGGATTTCTTCCTCTACCGGTTTCTCGGATTTTAGGTTTCAGTGGACGCTAAAAGAGGTAAATTTATGTATAATTCTGAGAAAAGGATGCCTTCACCCAGTCCATCGCTCGTTTATGTCTATTTATTTTGGATATACTAATCAGCTCTTATGATAAGGCTTTTAAATTCAGTGCAAAACCTAGGAACTCTAATCAGATTGCTGATTAGAATTCATCACTGTCAAAATATGTAAACCATGACACACATTTAGTGTATTACCTCTGATTTATCTCCAGTCCATTAAGCCTCAACTTACTTCATTTCTCTCTGGTGCTCAAGCAATCATCTTTCGTTAAGAATGATTATTTGGTAGAAGGAGATCGATGGCCCTTGAACGCTAGCTAGAAAAATGATTCATGGGTGGAATACTCATTTAATCTAGAAAGCTTAATACGTCTGTTTAAGTCAATACTAAAAGCCCTTTTCTCGTCAATATAGGTTCAGCACTATGACTTTTGTTACTCATAAGATGAAGTGTTTCTGAATTTATTAATTACTAAAACCTACATAGAAATGATTTTTCTTGAAAGCTGAGTGAGGTTCTTTAGCCAAATGCCAGGTAAACACTTTGCTTAAGGGGAAACCATTCAGGTTTGAGGTTGGTAGAACAGTTACTTCGAGGTTTCTCAGGCATCCCTTTCG
Organism: Anomotaenia brevis; assembly: GCA_030710315.1. Taxonomy (NCBI): domain Eukaryota; kingdom Metazoa; phylum Platyhelminthes; class Cestoda; order Cyclophyllidea; family Dilepididae; genus Anomotaenia; species Anomotaenia brevis. The sequence continues at coordinate 8,070 of JAUOZQ010001080.1, forward strand.
TCTTCGTAACTTGTAATGGCCTTAAATAAACTGTAGGACTGCAGTAATAAATGCAATTGAGTGTTTTGAATTTTGTTTATAAGCAGTTTCTTTTTCCTTTAAATTTCCTTTAGTGGTGTCACTCATGGACCTTGTATGGGACATGTTCGAGGCCACCAGAAAATATAACCATCATTAATGATTTTAAGCAAACACTGCATAATATGCCCCTCCGTGGCACCCTTTTTTGTGGATTGCTATTTTATTTTAAAGTAAATCTACCTTTCACCGTTCTTAGTTTAGCATTGTCTGCTAAGTAATTCCAGCAGCCTCCACAGCTTCAGCTTCTTTCTCTACTGTGATAAAAGCAGGTGGTCTATTTCGTTACCATCAAATGACTTCTAAACTTATTACCTCTCACCTGGATCAAAAAAGCCCAGCCTCCTCAAATGACTCTCGAACAGACCCACGATGCGTAGAAAATCTTCAGTTTAATGCTCTTAAATGCACTTAAGTTTACTTGGATTTGGCAAAAGTACGGAATGGCGATACTGTAACATTCATATGAAATTCATGTTCTTTTTGTCATAGGCATCTATTGAAGAACCAGCCCATAATTCTATTGTCCTTTTTTTGTTTGCTGCAACTTAAAAGGAACTTTACAATCCACCCATTACCGAAATGCATAACGTAGACCCCCTAAATGAAAAATTGCATAATAATCAACATTGATCAGAGTATCCAATACCTAGAACTAATTCAGAAGGCCGGTAAAGCAAAGCCCAAACAGTTGCAACCACCACTGATACGACATCAGTGAGGGGACATATCATACATATCCTTGATGACAGAGGCCTAATAATTATGCGTAAAAAATTATAGGTAAGAAAGCTCCTGAAAATACCTTCACTCACTAACCATTCTGCGACTTCTTTGGATATGATTTAGATCTGTTTTTTGCAATGGACAAACATGCTACGAGCAGAACGAGCCGAAAAAATCACAGACGTTAATCGGACGAAATGGCTTTCATCTATGGCTCTTTGTCATGGGACAACATCCAGTGTTGGGACTACTAAGCGCTACTTGGGTAGCTCGCTATTTATAGCCAAAACGCAACCAGCTTACACCAGGTTCAGTGTGGCTTAGAATTGAGGCTGAAATAAAATAAGCGAGGTGACCAAATAAATCGAACATGATTATCTGTCTTGTTAGCTATAATCAGACCAATTTCTAATCATGATAGAAAATAAAGATCAATTTCAATAACCCTAGACTCACCTTATTTAAAAAAACTCCAGTCCAATCAGTGTCTTGCTTACAGTTCATTGCCGTTAAACACTAGAGAACTGATATCTAATAATTTCGTAATATAAATTCACCCCCTTGTGTTTAAATAAATTTATCTGAAGTTTCTAAAATAAATATTCATGACTTTCCAAGGTTGCTAAGTTCAATCTTTGATCAGTGTAGAAGAGATCGTCATGTATGGAAAAATCGGCTATCACATGTAACCTCTCTTTTTAAGAGTTCATCGAAGCAATTGAACGAAAATTCCCCTACAATTACTACTTCCATAGCATCACAAAATTTCCTTGAAGTCATTATAGCGTGAAGCGCCGTTCTTCTGGAAACGTTTTTCTCAGCCTAAAGAAACTTTCATGCTTATTGTCAACATTCCAAATTGGATTCCCTTTCTCAAATGTGAGCAATAAAGCTGTGTTCTAATAATTAATAGTTTCTTGATAGCAGCAATAGTGAATCGGTTTCAGCTGTTTGTAACATTAAAAAAGGCTCATAAAAAGTCTTACAAATATTATACCAATGCTATTTTATCAGAGATTCAATTCTTGACTACTTGTCTCATAAAGTGGCGAAATTTGATCAGCCATAAACACGATAATTTATCATTTTTTCCAAAAACGAAAGGATGTTAAGAAGAAACTGTGGTAATCACTCAAGATTAATCTGTTGTCATGATTAGAAATCAGGTTATATAAAAGTCCTAGAAATATCTGGATCAATACTTGACGTAGCTGAGGAAATTACTTAAAGTGAGGCTTCCAAAGAAGCTCGAATAACTCAAGTAAGTCAAACTGCAGAGTTCGATCGATGCACTCCGTCTTAGCACAAGTGCTTTTTTAACCCCTATAATCATCTTAAATTTTATTGTTGCTGGTTGATTTTCAGTTGTACAGTTGTGTTGATTCATTGAGGAACGAGCTCGCATGAGTGGCTGAACTGCCAATCACACGAATCCTCACGTCCCCGATTGCAGCCCCTCTCCTTGCCGCATAACAAGTATCAGAGGAGTATTTTGTGATACATCTCCATTCGATATTGTTTTGAACGGAAGCAAAATACAGTGTTCAAATAGGCAATGCAAAACGTGCCTACAGTTTAGCTGAGGATACTCAGACGAATATTTCTAGACGTATATCCCGAAAAAGCAGTCATCTTGACCACCGATTTCTTAAAATGCGAACAGCTAGTCGGGATTTCTCGGTTGTATGAGAAGCGAGCTCGCATGAATGGCTGCTCCTACAACGTCGTGTCGGAACTGGCAAGCACGCTAATCATCACGCAATTGCAGTGTCTTTTTCCATAAACATCTGCTTTTCCTTCAAAAAAATTCCCCCATGGTTCCAAGAAATCATATAAGTTAGTTGTTGGTAGATTCTTTGAGGCATAAAGAATTCCTCTTCGAATTCGAAAGAGTTATCTCTAACAATTCGGACAGACAAAGCCAGGAGTCCAGTCATCTTCCTTGCAAAGTTCACAGACTATGTGGCATCGGCGACGGCATTCCTTACAATATACATAGCACACCGGAATTTTGGTAACATCCTTTCTTCTCTGCCATAGCTTTTTTAATTCGTCTACGGAATCGATGCAAGAGACTAAATCACAAAACTCACTGTGATTTGTCTGATCAGCCTTAATTATGAAGTCTTTGACTAACTTTTACAGCAATCATTGTAAAGATGGTGTTGATTGCATCCCAGAATGGATTTGTTACTGAGAACATTGCAAAATATTAGCATATGGCAAACAGGCACGCATTGTCGAACAGACAGTACACGGTATCTTGTGCGATGTCTATTCCGCAATTTGAAGAACAGCATATAATCGGCTGATGAGTGTACTCGCGTCCAGGAATATGGATCTGAGTGTCCTCAGAACCATCGAAGGTGCGTTTACATTGCCTATTGGGATCCTGTATTTTATTACCGTGCAAAGCAATATCAAACAGAGGTGTACCACGAAATGCTCGTGGTATACCCGAACTACTCTAGGAAGAGCTGCTTTACTGCAGCACATATTTAGGCTAGCCCACTTAGGCTGTGTCGACTACATCTTCTACAGACATCTAGAGGAGCAACGCATTCCAAGTCCAAAACTATTGCAGGAATGGTACAAGACAATGCTAGACAAAGCCAAGGAGGAGAAAGTTGCAGTTGATGCCAAGAACGTTTGCAAAGACGCATCAGACAGCAAACTAGCATCACCGACAGAGATTCCCTACTTTATTTGTGTTTTAAGGCCCCCCATTCTAGAGAACACTCTAGATGTACGTTTGAATCCTCCACTTTATTTTTACCAATGCACCCCTTTTGATATGATTTTATTTTTTCTTGAATCTTAAATGCCTCTCGTCTTAGTTATGCATGCACATTTTTATTGGCTATAGTAGATGCGACGATTGGTATGAAAAAATACATCTTTAATAAAATAGTTTGTAAACCAAGTAAAATTGCATAGGAATCGCATTGAAACTGGGTGGAAAGTGCATTGTAGTAAGTTTTTCTAGTTACTGATTTTGATTTTAGGAAGTGAACTCAGCAGGTGTTGACAGGAAGCCGAAGTAATCACTCGTTGTCAAAACAATTCTAATACACATTTTAGTTCCCAGATGAGATTAAAATTTAATTAGCGCAAGATGTGAACAGTCGAAAGAACGAATTATTCGTAGCTGAGCTGATTGAAACGAGCTTGCGTTCTAGTCTACCCACTACCATTGATCTTGATGCTAACATTTGCAGCAAGTTGGCAAGCCAGTTGGCGTTTTTCTCTTTGCATCTTGCAAAATACGTATAGTATGAAAATCCTCGGCTGGGTCCACGCCGATATTGCTTGGCACTCTCACCAAATCCAGCACTACATCTTTAAGCAACTTTCGTCAAGTTACACAAAATAACTTTCAAAATTTATATGGATTTTTCCTACTATTCCTATTCTTATCAGCCTTGAAGAAAATAAATCTGGTTATATTAAGTTTAATGCTGTTGTTAGCGCATAAGCAGTGCTATCTGATGTTTCTAAAGTAGCAACGCTTGTTTACCATAAATAAGCGATCAATCAAAATACATTGTCTAATTCAAGAGTTTTAAATCAATAAAAGCAAAACGTGCGGAACGTCAAGAAGTGCTGCTGAATTCTATTTGAGTATATACAGTTATATGAATCTTGGAGGGTCAAAATGCAGGAAAAGCTCCAATTTATCTATCATACCCAATTAAAGATGTTTATTCTTTATTCTATTCTCAAAATGCACATAAACTACAGCAAATAAATTTTAAAAAATGGCAGCACTGCAGCAGTTCTCTGAAATTGAAGGACTTTAACCGCTAAGAGCAAGATGCCGAGGAGCCGATAAGCACATGGGAAAATCGAAAATGAACTTCAGAGGTAAAAGGATCAGCAATTGAAATGTTATCCGTAGACGTCCTTGGTTTATGAATTAAGTCTGGGTCAGACTATCAACTGACGGTCGGAAAAAAAATTGGGCTTGCATAGGTATCAAGAGTTGATATCTTAAAGTAGTGCCTTCTCTTTACTAGCGGAATAAATTGTGGATAATTATTACATTGCGTAGTTAAATGTGAAACATAAATGACAATCCCCATCATACCAGTGCTCTATTTCTAGTGAGCCATCCTAGTGAATCGATAAATTTCTACATTTAATTATTAAAAAGTGCATATTAGCTGAAGATTTGCATGAAAATTTATCAAAAATTTTATTCTGAAATTGAATAGAATGTTGCTGAATTTATGAACTTTATCTGGCTATTTATAACCTTCTCATTATTATAAAGAAATGGATTATTACCATTTTCTAAAGGACTGAAAGTTCCTACATTCAACTTGTATTAGAAAAGGAAAAATCTTAATACAATTAACAGAATGAAGTACGAAGGAATGATACAATATAAATAATTTTCAAACAGAACATCTAATACAGCCTAATAATGCAATGATACTTTGAAAAATAAAATATAACTGAAACTGATTTCACAAAAATTCCCTAGGGGGGAACTTAGACTGATATTGTGAGAAAATAGGACCAATACAAGTAAGCATTTTCCCATAGGATTAATAAATGCTGTTAGTGCAAAGGAAATTTGTCATACTTACTTTAGAGTTACCCACTCCACTGTTCATTTAATAATACTTAGTTGACTGGCGCATTGTAATCTGCAGGATCTACTAAGTGGCATTAAACGTTATGGCGTTCAAACACAGTCGCACCTCAGGGAATTGTCAAAACTCTTGTCAGCTAAACTTATGAGTTCACTTGTCACCAGGTTTTAGATCTGATGCATTTAGATGTATAATAAAAGACGCTAATCTTCATTTCAGTGGTTCAGTTGATTGACTCAATTTAAGGTAATTTTAGGAGACTCTTTCTGTTAAGGAAATGAAAAAATCAGGTTACTCGGACTCGGTTGCAGAACGAAGATATAAGAGGCATTAAACACGGTTATTTTGAGTAAAATTGCGCAAATTCTCTTTAAATCTACGGAATTTTACATATAAAATTATTCCATTTTCTTTATGAGAGTTTCTAATTCATTGCATAAGTTTATAAATAAAAAGTGAGCAGCAAACATAGGCCCCTACCTCAAAGCATAATCTAGTGGGAGACTATGCAAACAAATTTCCAGCTATCATAATGCTTACGATATAAAAAATATATGAATCGAAATTGAATTGAACAAGCATAGTTCATTTACTGGTGTGTAAGCCCCTTGAGAACAATATAGGAATATATTCATATGCAAGATTCACTCTATTATACAAATGGATAGTGACTATTTTTAATTATTTAATCAAACGATTTATAAATATTCGTATGTAATAACATCGGTAGCTGCATCTAGGTGGAGATGCTTTAACGACTACAAATGGTAAAGTAAGAGCTCCCGTGATACTTAAATTTGGTGTGGATAAAAAACACTTAATAGCAGCACCTTTTACTAAATAACACTGAGCGTTTTTATATTCCCAGTTATTCCGGAATATCGAAGATACCACACAATAGGTGTAGCATGTTTTCTTAATGATTAGTTTATAATGAAATCACACGAATTATTAATAACCCTCACCCTGCCGCACGGTATGGTCTTTTAACTCCGAAAATTCCCACTTCGAATCGGCAATTGTATCGCCCCCAGTACCATTATTCTCCGCAATATGTTGTAAAATATCAAGTTAGTAACACGACTCGAATCTTTCGCAAGCTACACCCCACATGAAGGCATGAGATGAAGTAGTATCGATTAATTTCTTTGCCTTTGAGTTTAGTAGTAGCTACAACGTACTTTTCAAGGTGGGGTATAAACGTAGTGGATTGCAGTGGGGAACACAGCTAGTGAATGAAACGTGCAGTGTCTATCTTCATACCATGAAAAATACAGCTGTTTGCAGCGCTGACAAAATCAATTTATTGATGATAGGTTTAGATTTGCTTTAGTCATAAAATGCCAGCAACTAAAACGGATAGTGCCACACCTATTTAGTCTTCTCGGAATTATGCAGACGTAGACAATTATGCGACTTAACCTTTTCATCCAAACACCATTGTCCACTGTTACTACAGATAATAAGCACTAGAAGCTCTATCTCGGCTTTTCCCATGCATGTCAAGTTAATGTTAGCGTTTTTGTTGAAAAAGACAATATTTTTTCAGCAACTATCGTTTTACTCGTCAATACTCTGTAAATCCGAAATGGTATATACTGCTTGCAATGCTTGGTGTGAATGATTTTTTAATCAAATGAAATATGGCAGAAATTCAACATAAAATAATAACTTAGTTTATAGAGTAAAATATATCCTTAATGTTTATTATTGGGGTCATATGAATAGTCATAGAACATAGATTTGATGTGAAAGACTGTCTACATTTCTCGATCGGAACGTGTGGAACACTTAAAAGGGTACATTTTTTATAATCTCGTGCCAGAAAGAATAACTTCCAGCTGGGATGATGGAGTTTGTGAAATTACGTATGAAATTGAAAAGTGGCAAGGAAAGAAGTGAAAAGCATAAATGACGTTTGGAATATAATGTTTAATGTATAGGAATAAAAAACAGAGAAAGCTCTATCATTCGAAAATATTTTTTTATGGAAAAGGTTGTCTTATTAGATCCAAAGTGATCGAGTTTTTATGAGCACATTTTTTCTATCCCTAGAAATTTCAATTATATGCAGACAAATAAATGCAACCGAACTAGATCAAACATTAAGTGTTTATCGAAAAAGCGACTGCCAAAAATTCTAGAATGAATAAACAAATTGTATATGCAGCCAAAATTGCAAAAAATACGTTTAAAAGAAACTTTCTCAAAGTAAAAAGTTGAGAAAGGAACATTTTTTTCTATTTTTAATAGTTGAAGTTTCTACTATTTTATACAGTCTATGGTACAGTTTTGAATCAATTAGTATAACGGCAGGAAGCTCTGTCAACTAAAATACGCAAATTAAAAAATGCTATGCCAAGTCAGTATACTATCAGATATTCTTCTATTGAATAAAAAAGCATTTCCTACTTAATAAAACGAACATCATCGTGGATTTCTGTTTTTTGTCCTTGCATTCAGATTGGAGAAGTCACGTTAGTGCAATGTTCAACCAGCCATTTGCTCCTCCCAATCCAAATAATATAGAATCAAATTATGCAGTTTGTGCTTTATGGCTTCTTGATTTCATTTATTACCTTATGGACTTGCATGGCCTTGAGTAAAATGACTTGAGACAATCGCAAGTCGCATTAGCGTCATAAGTATAAGGGAATCGACAGTTTAATACTTAGGTTCAAACCAGGGTAAAAGCTGACCTCGAATATGTTTCACGTTGGAGTATTTTTTAATGTTTTCAAATTTTAAAATTTAAACATTTCAAGACAAATATCAACCAATACTTTTTATTCTTAAACACGTTTGAGGAAAAAAGAAGTTAATCGTTCATTGGTCTACAGAAGTAGCCGGTCTAATTTGCAAGCGAATACTGAAGTAACTGAAAAAAACCCATTTGCTTTCCCAACTTTGTACATACTATATGTAGGCAGGGTAACCAAAATAGACGAATAACTCAGGAACCATGTCAAAGTGCATTTACATGTCTGAGCAGATTTTATACGTAGTTTGAAATTTACAAGGGATGAAAAATATGGACCACCTACAAGGCACATGTGTACCCTTTTTTCCGACTGAAAAGAGACAAATCAATGTTGATTTCACCTATGTTTCACCCTGTATTCACAACCCATCATACACAATACCATTCAAATTTCCATTCATTGTACCAAGGTCATGAGAGTCCTTGAAAAATGATGAAAACCGTTTACCTCTTTGAGTCATTATAATGGCGGTATAAGTAGCTTTATAATTCTTCCAATTACGTTTGAATGTACGGTCCAGCTACTTTTATGCAAATAGTAGAGTTGTGCCATGTATATCAGTTTTAGCGAAAATAGGCAAGTATTTTACGTAAACGTCTTAACATATACCAATTTATACCTGCAAATAACAATGTTTCAATATCAAACAGACTGTACTGCTCAGTATTAGTAGTAGCATTAGATGCATTAATATTTTATTAAAAACCATGGGCTATTTCATTTAGTTTAATTTTAGAAAGTTTAACTGAATGGTAAACACACTTTTTTATACCTAATATCTCATTTATTACTAAGAACTGATACAGAATAGATTATGGCTTGGAAAAGATTTCGTATTGTTAATAAATAAAAATCAAAAGACGAATTTCACTTGTATTGATGGAAAGCATTAATAGAATCTATAAAAATAAAGGTTTGCTCAATACCATTTTTGATAACTAATAAATGCTATTCTGCATTTTGTTTGAAGTAAGCATGGATTTTAATATTAACTAAGACATTTCTAATGAAATATATATTTACTGAGTTTCATCAAACGCAATCAGCCAATGAGATTACAGAAAATGAGTGCCCAGACATCAAGGTAAGGATCTCCTTGCGAGCTCGTCTATGAGTGGACGTCATTTAAGAGCAATTATAATTGGTTGCGGAGTTGGATATATAAGACTTTTTGAAAGTAGAGTAAGTTAAAAGTGGAAGTATTTTGCTCAATATATCATATTTTGCTAAATATGAACTACTAGATGTGGCAAAATACATAATTGTATTTAATAATTATGCCTACAATTTTTAATTGAAAGTGCCTGAACTTGTAGATGATGAGAATGCAAATCCCCATGGCTCCTTTACATACCTTCCCACCGTTCATTATCGTAGTGGATCACTTGGATGTACAGAATCCTACCCACGACTTAACGCTCTTCAGCGCTCAAGCGGAAAGTTTAGCGTATGTATTTTCCTGTGGATAAGAATCTGCTCTCCAGGGACATTCCGGTTATTCGTATACTTTCTTAATACTGCTATGAAAGAAATAGCTTTCAAACATTTCATGATTTTCAAATTTGAAAACCAAATATGGGTTTACATGAATGCGAATTTATTTCGCGCATTTATATTTTTTCCAGGAATATATTGCAAACAATGATTGCGTCCCAAATGAGAGATATTCCGATACCGTGCCCACAATCGGCTCATTCTATTCTCCTGGGACGCAAAATATCATGAGTGAAATGGCTTTTGCAAATAACATGTGTTTATCACTGTAGCGTATCATTTCATTTCAGAAACAAGGTAAGAATCATGCGACATTTAATGAATCGCTTCGAATAACAGATTCGTCTACATGCTCTTCTGAGCAGCAATTAATTTGTTCTGGCTCACGAAATTTTGAGAACTGCTACGGTCGTCAGAACGCAAATAACCCCGCAAACAATTGTTCAGCACATTTACTAAGTGAAAGCTTTTCACAACAACCTCACCAGAGATCCACACAGAATCCAGGTGAGTAAAGGTTTAGAATATCCCAAGAGAAATAGTCATAAAGAAGTGAATTGACGATACAAGGTCCTGTTTGAGTACCCAAGTAAATCTAAATTGTTTTAGACCTTCAGTAAGAGTCATCGAGTATGGCTCCTTCAACTTTAGTTGAATCCTATTTTTTACCAGAAGTTTCAAAAGAATTCCTGAAGGGATCCGTTTAGATCACAGTCTTAGAAGCATCTGCGCCCCACATTTGGGGTCATGCAGGTAAGGTGCACAGGATAGAGTGAATTGTTTGCTATAAAGCTCTAGCGTTGTGCACTTTATTTTGTACAACGGTTTCCATGAAGTTGAGAACTAAGACAATTTTTTAAAGGTGGATAATAATTTTCAGTAGCATGAATTCATGTATGTTCAATACACACAAATTGCTCATAACTGAGGTTGGTTGGTTGACGTT
>JAUOZQ010001081.1:0-18636 GCA_030710315.1 Anomotaenia brevis
CAAGTGGTGTCTGCGTATGCTGCCCTCCTGTCACCTTCTTTGCTCGTTCATTCTGAAGCCTTCCCTTTAGTTACTTAGTCGAGTCTATTTAGGTAACCTGCAACATCACTGGAGTAGGTTGCACTGGATTAATTAAAGCACTGGATTCACATTCTTCAACACCATTTGTTGTCAATTCGCAGGTACGTGAGGGCCCGTTTCTAAAGACACCAATGTTACAGGAACAGTCGAATGCACCCACAACGGATATTTTTCGAGGCATAAAGCCATCCAGTGTAACATGGTGCCTCAGTTAGAGAAATATCTTAAACTACGTAAAAAAACATGAGAAAAGCAGATTTAAGTTAAATTTTGGCAAAATTGTGAGTCACTCTTATCCGTCTCCTTTAATGCACAAAATGTGATATTCGGAAACATGTTTTTTCGCCACAAATACTTGCCCTAATATGCCATTTTCCACGGCAAGGGTTGTTGACTTATATAGTGCAATAATATACAGTTATAAATGGGAATACTGTAACAGACGGAGAGTTGAGGAATCGAGACCCTCCACGAGTTGAAACACAATGCAATGCAACTACGAAATTTAAACTGCCACATTCCAATTTCTTCATATTTTAATTAAAGTAAACCAGTCCTTCAACTGCTCATTCATGCTAACGTTTCCAGCAAAAGTTCAGCCATCTTCACCCGACGCTGTTTTGGAGTAATGGTACCATTCGCTGCACATCCCTCATATTTCTCGCTGTTTCTCTTCGGCGCAATGTTGAGACACAGGTACTATCCCGTCTAGACAGTCTTCTAACCTCCCACTTCCATACTCAACGGCATCTCTACCGAATCGATGACCCCAGTCTCCTCAACCGTCACAAACATCGATCCGCGATGCTCACACTCAACTAGTCGTCGGCAACAGGCCCCTTTTTAATGGACCACTCACTGATCCTCGATGATCACAGCCAATCGGGCCAACGGACGTTAGCCTATTTTTTACCTCACAAACACCCGGGTTTTTCTTTTTTTTTTTGTGTATTCCCCCACTGCATTTTGCCCCAGCCCCCTCGAGCTACTCGTGTATTCTCCCCTCTTCTCCAGCACACGCGTTGCGGTTGCTCTTCAATCTCCCCCTGTCGACTGGCTGTATATCAAGCGTTTCGTTTGCACCAACAAACGCTCTATGGAGAGTATTGCAGCGGCATGACGCCATTTGCACCTAGTTACCGGACTGCCTTTGTGCCAAACCAGGTCCTCCTAGTAATTTGGATCATACGCTTTCAATAGACGTTCCAGTTCCCACACCTCCAAAGAGCCCCTCTAAGAAAACTTAGGCAATTAAATTTAGCGATAATAACTTTCCCACTATTCCAGTTTCAAAAAGCGACCGTACTTGATTTTGCTTTAATGTCTCAAAATCCTATCTGTAGTTGAAAAGGGACAGAATTTTATAGCATGGCACGTCCTTATAAGAGGGCTGAATAGCTTGCCAAAATACGTGCTTTTAAATTGCCGAAACCAGCGGCAAGGCATGATAATAAATAAAAAATATATGAATTTTAGTGGTATAGCGTTAGACATTGGTGGTATCTTGTTTTGTATTTACAAATACAATGAAACAATGGCTTCTTTCCATAATATAACTGAAATAATAAAATAGTTAAGATATATCAGTTCTTCAGACTCAGGATATAGGCCGTATACGGAAAAAATATATTAATTTAGAAAAGCAAATACTATTTTGATCATTATTTGAAGAATAATTTTGTTTAGATTTGTATTTGTGTATTGATTTGTTAAATCTATTTTTATGTAATTTTACTGAGAATATGAAGAATGAAGTTGGTAAAGGGAGAAATTTCAGAAAGAATAAAGAGAACGACAGAAGCTGAGGCGAGGTTACTGATCATCCCCAAGACTTCTTTAAGCAGACCATTAAAATTCATTTTTAGGAACAATTTGTAGTCTAGTCGATTCAGGCCTTCGGTAGCAGTGTGACAGTGAAACATATTTTGTGAATCCTAAAAAAATTACATCCCTTTTTTGTAATATGCTTTCCTCATAACACGAAAATGACTTTCACAAGAAATAGACACGCGCTATGTAGAAATGTAAGCTACTCCTGGATATAAATTTTAATTAACCCACGCACTTATTCCTTTTATACCGTGTTCAGAAGGTTTAAAATGTTTACAAATTTGACAATTACACTTATGCGTCTACTTTAAAGATGTCGGTGCATTATGTTTGGCACTAAGGCACCGTCCATACTTGATTGGATTGCCTAGGAAAGTGTTCATAAAGCTGAAGGATACAATAAATGGTCCAAAATATGCACACTGATCTCCATGCTGGTCTTTTTCAACAAACATCCCATAGGTTTAGCAGAAACCGCTACAAAACAGTAATATTGAGAACAGTAATGTTCATAAGCGCCAAGTTCAAGGATATGCTAGTTGACCTTTAGGACATGAAGAATTACAATTTGGAAACGAGATTCCAGTATACCGCTTCCATTATTTAGTTGTGTTTATCAGAACTTTGCTAGAGCATTTGCAGATATGCTTATAAAAATAGAAATGTCTTTAACTTGAAGATAGAATTCACATTTTACCACTTGAGCATGAAAATACAATATCTGCAAGAGCATGCCAGCAGAAAATTAATCTTCTTTTTTCTACTAGAAAGCCATTGTTATTCATTGTCTTTCAGGCTATTTGCTATTATATCAATTAGGTTTTCAAATATATCTCCGGATAAATATTTACCGTTAAGATTTTCTTAGTGAAGTAGGCATAAGAGAAAATCGGATTTGGTGGCAATCTGATTCAGTAGAATGCGTAAATCAATCCTACTTTTGATAATGCTGAAGCTGAAGAAGGGATTCATGTCTATGTTGGCCGTGTGCACTTCTTTACAATGCTTACTTTTGCATTTTGGTGTGGATTGTCGTGGATTTGAGAATTAAGAATTCTGATTAAAGTCCAAATTCCATATATTATATAAATTAATAGTATTTTCCTTACCAATAACCATAACATGCGGGGAAGAACTGAGCTTCATGCAAAATCGTATCAGTTAGATTACCTAATATAAATGTTTAAATTGTAGCTAATTTTAGCATTGCATATTTGGAATGTGCATGTTATTCAAACAAACGTGTCTCTAGAAAGTACATATTTGAGTGAAACTAAAGATTTATTCATTCATTACCTAAGAATTAAACACAAATTGATTTAGAAATTTGTGCTCTTTTCGTAAATAAATAATGCCTAAAATTATGGAGCTCGGATACTTGAATGCATTGAGAAACAGCTGAAGCAGAAAAGATTGCACTGAACTCTGGTTGTTTACTATGGTCTTTGAGAAAAATAATTTGTTTTTGGAAACGAAAAGCAAGATTATGATGTAAGCATTCTTAACATGTATGATGCAATTTTTGAGTAGAATCTGCAAGTATATAAATGCGATTCATGTTAGAGCAGGTTACAAGTATGCAAGCAGTGTACCTACTCACGTTGTCAGTGGTATGCGCCTTAGGCTACTCATCATCATCGAGCCACTACGAGTTAGTTCATGATGGAAGAGGTATCTCAAAATGTGGAGGTTTCAAATAATCGCATTCATTATAGACGTTTGCAGCGACTTCGCAGATCATAATTCAGAGGCACTTGAAGTCACGTTGCTTTACTACGTGCATAAAGCCCTGCTTGGTTTCTACCTAAAGGAGGGGGTAAGGCAGATACGATTTGACGGCAACGCCTCCGATTGGAATGCGAGATGCTGGCCTGAGGAGAACGATTTCAGTTGCACACTACTGCTGGACAATGTGATGTTCAGTGACTCCGAAAATACAATGGAACTGCGGTGAATACTCTATAATAAGCCAATGCATATAATTTCTACGCTTTATTAACGAACAACTTTCCGTGTTGACTTTTAAACTCACGGGTTGGTTAGAAGCATTTTATGTAATCGTGGCAGCCGGGCGTTTTCATAGGAGCAACATGGTGATACCATTCCTGCTGCTGCCGCCGCTGCTAAGGCAAAACGAGTAGTATTTCAGCAACCAGTGATGCTATTGGGTTATCGATAGACTAAGAGATCTGAAATCTCATTTGTCCTTTTTCCTTTAGACCACTGCCCTTCAGTCTTGCTGCTAATAAGACTGCCCTAAAGGTTAACGTGATACATCTCCTGGTCCACCTCAAAGCGCTCTTTCAGCGGTTTGAAACGCTTAGAATAACTGAGATAAGTCCATTCGCTATTATTCAATTTGTGGTGTATCCTCCCCAAAATCCCTACTTGAAATCCTTGAAGGACACACTTCTCTCCGGATTTCACGAGGCATTCAATTCGATTGATTGCAACTCCTCTTAAATTAAAAAGTAATTGTCACTTGCCACATTTTGATCATAAATAAATATAAGCACCACTTACCGTCAAAGTCTTAAATAACTTCGTTTTTTCTATTTTTGATAAGGAAGGAAATTTGCAATAATGAAACGAATAAGTGATAAATATGCTTTTTACATGTTGGACTTTAATAAACAGTCAGATTATTGAATTTAACCTTTTTTCAGTTTCTAAATCAGTTAAAGTCCAAATAAAGAACCATGAAATATATATTCCTACATATATTTATATAGTAAAATTTAAGCTGCTACTTATATAGGTCTACTTTAAGTGAATTAAACACTCAGTGAGCTGCTTCGCTATGCAGTCAAATTTGTGAGATTTTGTGTCAAACCCAGTCGGTTTACCAATAATTAAAATCAGAAATATGATGTCTCTCATTCGAGTGCTCTAGAAGACGGTTGATAATTAACTAGACACATTTCTGCTCAAAGTAGGTAAATCGAATACATAATCATTAGGTGGGTAAATTATGACCTTAATTTCGTATGTTTTATTTGTTTGTAAGATAATTTATTGGCATAGAAAATCATTCCAAGCTACCCACAATCACAAAAATAGTATTATTTATTTTTTTAATGAAAAATTGAAATTGCTGAATAGCGTCAACAATGCAAAGGCAAATAATTAGTTTTCAAACTTTTAACAAAAATAACACCGTTTGCATCCTCAACTTATGTTAACATTTTTGTGAACTTAAAACTTTTTCCAAGCACTGAATATTCTTATAGGCACTGAATCATTGGCTTAAAATTAGTACGAAAATGATGCCCATCTAGTATTTTTCATTTAATTATTGTTAATAATATTATGAAATTAATGCACATTTATTACTGTTTTTCAATCTGCAGAAATATTATTACCATCGATATGCGTGGAATTCAAACAAGCCCTTCTACCTGTGTGGTTTCGGTAATCATAAGCATTTACGAATTAAACAGCTTTATAATTGACAAACTCGTAATGACTTCGCCATTTTGTTTTAACTAAAATTACCCAACTGTAATGTGTACATGATAGACTATACTTTACAATATGATAATGATATGATATATTTAAATTTAACCATTTATATTAGGAAATCTAATAGATACATCTTGTTTAATGCTGGCGTGCTCTTGCTGGTATTGTGTTTTTATGCCCAAGTGGTAAAATGTGAATTCTATCTCCAAGTTGAAGATATTTCTATTTTTTATAAGCATAGCTGCAAATGCTCTAGCAAAGCTTTGATAAACACAATTAAATAATAGAGGCAGTATACTGGAATCTCGTTTCCAAATTGTAATTCTTCATGAACTAAAGGGCAGTTAGCATATCCTTGAACTTGGCACCTATTAATATTACTGTTCATATTATTTAAAATCTCGTCTTGTGTTGTGCAGTGGTTTCTGTCAAACCAATGTATGTTTGTTGAAAAAGACCAGCATGGAGTTCAGTGTACAATTTTTTGACTATTTACTGTACACTACGTCTTTACCTGCACTTTCCTAAGCAATCCAATTAAGTGTGGACGGTGCCTCAGTGCCAAACATAATGCATTGACATCTTGAATGCAGACATAAATTAAATTGTCAAATATATGTTAAAATTTTAGACCTACATAAAGTATTATATTGTATTGCTAGACTAAAACTCAAGAAATGAATAGGCTTTTGATGAAATGTTACCGAATTTCATTTCTCTTAACTGTTTTTAAAATTTTGACAGTATGCAGAATATAGCAGAATACACATTCCATGATTCCACCACGCCTTTAATGAGCACTGAAATTCAATGACTACACTACCCATCTCCAAAAAGATGCATATTTACGTTGTTTCTTTGCAGTAAGTGAAACATTGATGTTTTTAGCAAAAATATCGCTGTGAGTATATTTTTGTGTTTGACAGCAATACTTGACTAATTTTTAATTTTAAACCTAAGAGAAAATGAAGTTTTAGAATAAACGAACAAAATGAGTCCGAATTGGCATTTAAGAAAATCCCACAAACAACTGAATCGTTTGATTAAGTTTGCTAAGCTAATATATCTAGAAATGATATGAAAAGCGTCTATTTCGGTAATTTTACAGGCATTTACCCTAAAATACTCCTATTAATCAATCGAAAACAAAAAAACATTTAGATTTCCTAGTCGTTTTTATGTTTTTAAAAGGAAAAGAATTTAAATTGTACATTTTTGTAGACATCTAAATTACGGAGGCCACTTGCAGTTTTAAACAAATATGTGAAGCCTTTGAAAAATGGATGTTACTGGTTCTGGCAAGTCTTGGCTATATCAATTAGCGGTGTGTAAATCAACCCAGACATATGCATTTGAGAAGAACGCTTAATCGTTTAAAAAAAGCGGTCTTAGAAAAAAATTAACTAGCAACTGTTATTGCAATATAATAATGTTGTAATTTGAGTAACAAATCAACGGGACTTGAACTGATTAATGAATGAGAAGCATTATTATGAGTTTACATAAGCTAAATATAACCATTTAAAAAACGTCAAAATGACGTCAAAATAAAGTTTTACTAGAAATCGACAAAAATCAAATAGGATGGATTGGAATATTATAATTTTCCTGGCGTAAAATCGATATTTGACATTTTCAGCCTCTTATATGCCTGCTCGTGAATATGTCAGATTGATGGGCATTTGCTTAGAAAACCACAAAACGATTTAAGAAACACAGGGTTTCTGACACGAGTTACATTTTTTTAATTGGCTTAGACGAAATATAGATTTAATTTGCAAGCTTGCGTCTCAGCTTGCCTTCTCTCGGCCTCATTTGATTGTTTACTTTACTAATAAATCTGCGATAGCGGGGTCCAGGATCTTACAACAGAGGTTTATAAACTGATTCATTTTCAGACTAAAAAGTCATTTTGTTGTTTTAATGATATGATTCTTAAATAATGGCAAAAGCTAATTAGAAATGCATTTTTTAATAAAGAAATTGACTGAAATCGGTTGAATCGGGCAATAAAATTGCTTTACAACATGACCCTGTTTAAAAGGCTACTGTTAGCAAATCAAAAACGAAATTCATTTATAAACTTAACCTAATTATAAATATAACCCAAAAAAATAATATATATATATATATATTAACGTGTCAATGCCCCTAAGTTATCTTTTAGGATACACGCTCACTTGCACAGAACCTGGCTTAAATAAACTGTTGATTTCCACTAAAATCAAGGCAATCTTAGAACGTATGAAAAGGAAAAAAATCGAAGATCTTTCTTGACAAGAAATAAAACTTATACAAGGGGATTAACTAAGGCAATACACATTTTCTATTTATTTCTTAGTGCGGAATTATTGCACCACAAGATATATTTCATTTATTTAACATTAATCCATATTTTTCCAAATTTCCCCTTTTTGATTATATTGTCAATATGAATTTATTGTCCGTTAAAATACCTAGAATTAATAATGAGAAAATAATAGAGATTTTTTTACTAAATATGGTTTTGAGAGTGAAGTTGGCTCATGTGGTGGTTGCAGGCTTCGGCTGCCCTTGCTTAGCGTATGAATTTGCCTGTGGTTAAGGTGTCCAAAACAAGTTACTAACCTGGCTTGCAGGCCAAACCAGGCCACAGCAAACCTCAAAATACAGCCTTTTCAAGGTGTGCTAGGTTGAGCTGTAACTTGCGTTTTTGTATGGTCAATGAAAAAAGTGAAATGGCTCTAACGGTAAGAATTAACTTTACTTGCACATATTGTTTTCTATAGTGATGTAATAAAACAAGCGACATTTTACGGGGTAAGGGCAAAATGAAAAAAACAACCGCCATTACCAATAGTTACAAAAAAGAATTGGGCAAAATAATTGCTTTTTTGAATTATATTTCCGTTTTAAAACAATTGGGCAGTATTGCGCATATAATTCGATCTCCCAAGTTTTAGTTGTTATGAAATATATTGAACACATTTTTAGGCATAAACAATGAAAGAGTTGCAATTTTTCCTTTACAAAAAATTTTAAAATTGTCCAAAGGCAAGGTTCTTAGCCGGTAATATTTTTCCAATCAGGTGCTATCCTATATCTAAGCTCTACTCTGATAAAAGGTAATAACTACCAATATTAACCGACTGAAATCATTTTTGACAATAATTTTGACAAAATGAATTAGTAAAATCATTCGTTGGTATATATATCTTTATATTTATAGTTAGTGCTATTTAAGCCTTCAGAACAAATGTGCAGCGATATAAAAAGTGTCTTAAGATGAATTGAACATTTTCTTAAACAGATTACTTAGTGCACTATACAAATTTCATTATAAATATTTCAAAGAAATGGTGTTTCAAGGCGATAATTTTTTGATTATATAATAATATATGAATACCTTTAATGATTGATTTGTTAATTATTTGACTATTTCGTTAGGCAGAAAATATTTAAACGTACTGGATGTTTTACTTTAGAAATGGCATTATTAAATTTATGAATTTTTTTGACTACCCATATTCGACATCAATTAAGGTGACTTGATTTGAGGTGTTTAACAAAAAATTAGGAAAAATATTACAAGAAAAATGCTTGTTTTCATGGGGCCATGAGACATCTCTAAAAACCTCCTTGGGCAAAGGAAAAAATCAGACAATAGGTAAGTCCTAGCTATCAACGGAACTTTTACTTACCGATAATGCAATTCGGAGACTGTGCTTATGTGAAAGCCCTTTTACAATTTTTCACTTTCTAAAATGTTAATAAAAACAGATTTATTTTGAGTAAAACTGAATTCCGTTTCAGTGATTCGGGACAAGATTCTTGCAAAACTTGTGTGAATTTTCGACGATCTAAAAACATAAATTATTTTTAAAAAATTTTGAATCTTGTTAAACAACAATCTTTAGATTTTCCATAAAAATTTACTTGAATTAATCCAGAAATATTGCTGTTTCATATTTTATTACAGTGATAAATGAGTGCTTTTTAATTAGGAGAAAAAGCAGCTTTATTCGGGTACAAATATTATCGGGATATTACCTTTGAAAAAATCCATCTATTTAGTTAGCAAACATTTTTAAAACCTAAAAAATCCCGAATAAAGTCAACAAATGCGTCTTTTGTTATATAATTCTTATGTTTGAGGAGTGAAGTATTTTATTTGAAAACTGGTGAACCAAACATGTTTGATTGCTGCTCCTTATAAACTTAATAAAAGGGAGTTCCATCTTAGACAATGCCAACAATTATGACCAACCTTGAAGTTCCGTGATCAAATTTAATTAATATTATGCATTATTACGACGTAGTACATGAAAAAATATTTTAAACAATATTTAATTAATGAAATTTTGGCATTGTCGAACGAAGTAGCATGCATATTTACATTAAAACTCTTTAAAAACCTCAGCTGTTTCAAAATATCGAAATTTATCTCGGATTGGTCCTTTTTACTTTATAGAGAGATATGTATAATGAAAATGCTTAATGATGCATTCCTAAAAAGACAATTCTAACGTAAATACTGCTTCTGTATTTGTCCATCTATCTATATGAGCAGTATGAAATGAATGTTTTTAACGGTTTGTTGCGTCTAACAAAAACGCTTTAAACTTGTTTTACGGCGAAAACATTTTTTTGAAAAAAATAATTAATGTTTGAAAAATGAGTTTCCTCGATAATTTTTAGTTAAAAGGGTAACCTAACGTTTTTATTACTAAAATATATATATATTAATTTAAAAAGTTGCTATATTACTTTAAGAATTGAATTCTGCATCTTGAATAGTTTTTTTATACAATTACCTTAATAGTATGCTAAAAATGCGTTCTTAAGTTTCTTTATCAACTATTATGTAGTAATTTAAGTAAATGAGTAAATATTTAGGAAATGAATAAAATTTTAATAAAAATTTACCGAATTTCATATCTTCTAAATGCTTTCGATTTGGTGGCGTTATTATCGATATTGACAGGCCTTGTATTAGGCATTGGGAAAGTCTTGCTCACAGTTCAAAGTGTAACTGAGATGGAATTTTTAACTGGTCGGACTGGAAAAGTGATTTTCTATCCAGTTTAACTTAAACTCCTTTTCATGGCTATGTTGAATCCAGGTTTACCGAGGAAATGGCTGGATTGGAGCTGGTTGAGCACCAAACAAGAGAGCGACTTGTAGAGTTATGTCATTTCAGTTACTCAAGGTTCAAGAGACTAAGCCGACAAGGTCAAGCCCGAAGAACGGGTGTAGAAAGGAGACCAGTAGATTACAAAAGCCTATTACCCGTAAATAAATACAGCAGAAATTTCAACGAGGTTAATACAAGATGGAAATTTACCTAATTCAGTTCGATTACCACTGATGCATGCTATGAAAAAGTTCACAAAACACAGCACTTGAAATAGCAGATAATACATGATATAAAATATAGTAATTGAAATGGTAGGAAAATCTACATATTATTATTATTGTTATTAATATTGGAATTGGAAACTAACCAAGAACAAAATTTTGTAGGATTAGGAAGAAACAGGTATGAATTGTGCAGTATTGAGGAACTTAGAAATACATCAAGGGCTCTGTAGCGGTTGCAACCTTGTGGCCATGGACTGTTACCCGACCACCGTTGGCAGGCAGTGCTAGGAAAACTCATATGTCAATAGTTTCCATCATATCCAACCTAGTAAGTACTCAAAAACAACTGGAAAAGACCAGCCTTGGCAAAATAAGGGATGCCAGCTCATAAAGAAGTGGGTGAAGGCGTTTCCAAATCACACGGCATTTTGCCTGTTTGTTGAAAAATATAGATGTTAATAACCAGCCAAATGAACCTCAAATCCTCTTCATTCGGAGCCTGAGAAATTGACAATCTATCAATCGTAGCTATCCTCAGTTCTGGCAAAAAAGCACCATAATTACAACCTAAAAATACTGAGTTTTTTAATGGAATTACCTATTGTTTGCGGAAAATAGCTTATTTACGTTTGCGTTCATTTTCAGAGCAAAGTTAGAATTTCCCTTTGTAGGCCATCAAGCCTACTAAGGACTTTCGTGTTCTAGTGCAAGATGCTCTTCAATAAGAAACGTATCAGCTACCGCAAACGTAATTTTGCAATAGAAATGTCCCGTAAATTAGCAGTGAAGTGAGCCCCGCATGCTTCTTTCTAATTTTCAGTCTTATGTCCAAGTCACAACTTTTATTACTAATAATGGCCGCCTTCTCTGATTTTCACTTAAGATGAAGGACGAAAACGATCCAGGCCAAGTGGAAGGCAAAGTGTCAGAAGTTTGGTAAATCCGAGCAACACTTCCATCTGCCACTTCTTATTGCCATTAATTTACTAGATTTTCTAGTGAAGTCGGCGAGGCTTCTTTGCAATTTCTTCAGTGTGATATTACATACACTGCATTGTATTTTTGAGTTTTTTTTTACCAGAGTTCTGAGGACAACGGTGCCTTTTAATTCACACTACCACGGACTAACTACGCAACTAGTGGCCTCGCAAGTGGTGTGGTCCAAAGAATCGACGTGGAAACTGGTCAAATCTCACTTCTAAAAGAGTCCTCCTCACAATTCTTGTTTTTGTTCTCCTCATTTTTTAAAGAGATGGAAGCATTTCTAGGGATGGGTAATAAGTGGACAAGTGAGGTGATTTAAAACACTACAATAATTAAGAGTAATTAACGCAAAAGCAGAATTATCAATGAAATATGGAAATCACAACTAAATACAGCATTCCAATCGCGTTTGTATTGTTTAAACGATTACAATTGAACAAATTCTAAACATTCAGATCTTTCAAGATTGATTCACTTAACGTTGTAACTGCGCTTGCTTGATTCTTAGCGGATTCCCAATAAATTGTAGTGTGAGTAGAGCTATATATTATCTTAACGTACTTAGAGCGAGAGTAATAAAATGGAACCCGAATTTACTTAGTATAGCACATCATGAAGTAGAGTTCTGTGCCCTGGTATTGGTCGATTTTTCTAACACTTATTAAGATCACACAAAATTCTGAAGGACAACTCCCTTTTGAGTTCCTTTTGTAACAAAGCACGC
Source organism: Anomotaenia brevis (assembly GCA_030710315.1). Taxonomy (NCBI): domain Eukaryota; kingdom Metazoa; phylum Platyhelminthes; class Cestoda; order Cyclophyllidea; family Dilepididae; genus Anomotaenia; species Anomotaenia brevis. Next base: position 12,422 of record JAUOZQ010001081.1, read on the forward strand.
TTTCCTTAGTCCACTTTTTCAAATATTCCGACCACCTCAAACATCTTTTCGGTTCTATTAGGCCATTTTGCTGGATTCTAAATATAGTGTTGTGTAATACAGTATATTGCACTTGATTACTGTTTAGTTCCTTAGCTTCGATGAGTAGTAAAGGCGGCTTATATATAGATAATAAACGAATTTCAACTATATTTTCCGAAGAAAACTCTCCTCGGAACTCTTGTTAACGTCTCTGAATTCGTTCACGTTACCGTGCCTGATGACGCCTAAAGTAGCACCACACGAAAACAGACCCGTCGCACAATGGTTCCCGAATGCCACCCACTTATCTCCGTGTTTCTATTAAATATTTTAATTTATAATAAATAAATTGATTAGTTTATATTTAGCCAAGTAAATTGCCCAAATTTTCGTCTGAAAATCTATCGAGCTTTAAATCTAATTGGTTTTGTCCTTAAGGAATTTAAAAATCTTTTGTTTTTGTTTTCGTTCAAAAGATATCCATGATTTTTAGCGTGTAAAATTATGTTTCGTCTCGGACGCTTTTATGTAACCTTTAGAAAAGAGGCTACATTATTAAACACCACTAAAAGTTGTGAATATACGATTATTTGGGAGTATTATTAAGGCAATCACAATAACAATTTTGGTCTCTCTAAGGCCTTCCTTTTTCCAAAACTAAGGCTATTCTTTTGATTTTTATTAGGCTTACATATAGAGTTACCAATATGATTACTATAATCTAGGTGTCACTCTCAATACTAATAGTTATTTTCGTCAAAATTGTCATCATTATTAAACCAACGTATCTCCATAACTATTTTAAATCATCAACGATCAGCGTAACTATAGAAATTCTCTTGAATTTTTTTTAAGAATGCCGTTTTTATTGCAAGATGAATATCCATTCAACTCACACAATTTATTAGGAGTTTTACACGATTACCCCATCTGCAATAGAAGTATTATATGCCATTTAAAAAGTATTTTTGTAATTTTTGCATATTTTGTAGGTTTTAAAATGACAAACCCGTAAATATAGTCAAATATACCAAAAAATACAAATAATATCGGGCATTCAATTTACTTTTTTGTAACAAGATATTCTAAAATGAATACTAAGAATGAAGTCGATAAAGTGGGAAATCTCAGAAAGAATAAAGAGAACAGCAGAAGCTGAGTCAAGGCTACTGAACATCACCAAAACTCTTTTAAACAAACCACTAAAATTTGGAGTCTAATCGACTCAGCAGGCCTTAGCAAACAGTGTTTTAGTGAAAAATACTTTGTTAACCCAAAACAAATTTGTAGTCTTTTTTGAAATTTGCTTGCCTAACTTTAAGGAAATGACATTCACAATCAACAGACCTCGGCCTACGTTGAAACGAAAGATATTTCTAGATTTAAATTTGAGTTAACCTACACACTTTTTCCTTTACCACCGTGTTCAGAAGGTTTAAAATGTTTACAAATTTAACAATTCTATTTATACGTCTGCATTTAAGATTGCTTAGGAAAGTGTACATAAAACTGTAGGATACAATGAATGGTTTAAAAATCACGTAGGTTTGACACAAACCGCTGCACAACCCAAAACGAGAATTTAAGGAATGCAATTAAGAACAGTAATGTTCATAGGCGCCAATTTCAAAGATATGTCAGTTGACCATTAGGACATGAAGAATTACAATTTGGAAACGAGATTCCAGAATACCGCCTCCATTATTTAATTGTATTTATCAGAGCTTTGCTAGAGTATCTGTAGGTAGGCTTCTAAAAATAGAAGTATCTTCAACTTGAAGATAGAAATTACATGTTATCACTTGGGCATAAATGCAGATAAATGCGCACCAGCATTAAAAAAATTTGTCTATTAGATATCGTATCATTATCATATCATGAAGTTAAGTATATAATATTCACATTGTAGTCCAGTAATTTCAGTTTAAAAAAATTCTAAAATCCTTACAGACCCAGCAAATGAAATTTATCGGGTTTGCCAATTGGAAGTCTGTCCACGCCGGTAAAGGTGCTTTTTGAATTCCACGGAGACCAATTTTTGTGTTATTTCGGTGAATACGAAGCTGAAAACTGGAAAACGATATTAAATGTGCATCTTTTTAATAATACTAATAATAGTAACAATAATGATGGTAGATGTGCACCACTTTTGTAATAATTTCAGGCCACTAATTCAGTGTATTTAATGGCGTTTAGTGTATAGAAAATGTTTTAAATTCGAAAAATCACCTATTTTGGCAGAAGTTTGTAAACTAATTATTTGCCTTTAAATTGTTCACGCTAATCAGCAATTGTAATTTATGATTTAATAATTAATTTATACAATTATTATGATTGAGATTGCTTAGAATAATTTTCTAGGTCAATAAATTGTTTTACGAACACATAAATATACGAATTTTAGGTCATAATTTGCCCACCTAATGATTAGATATTCGATTCACCTACGTTGAGCAGAAATGTGTCTAGTTAATGATAAACAGTCTTCTAGAGCATTCAAATAAGAGACATCATATTTTTTTATTGCAAATATTGGTAAACCGTCTAGGATTGTCACAAAATCTCGCAAATTTTACTGCATAGTTAAGCAGCTCACTGAGTGTTTAATTCACTAAAAGTAGACCAATCAAAGTAGTAGCGTAAATTTAACTTAAGAAATATAGGTAGGAAATATATATCTTGTGGTTCTTTATCGGACTTTACCTGATTTAGAAACGGGAAAATTATACTTCAGTAATCGAATTGGTTATTAAGATAAGACTAATACATTTCATTAGTAAAAACTCCCTTACGTACCAAAAGTTGAAAAACAAAAGTTATTTTAGCCTTCAATGGTAAATGGTGCATTTATTTATGCCCAATATAAGTGGCAAGTGACAATTACTTTTTAATTTAAGAGGAGTTGCAGTCAATCGAATTGAATGCCTCGTGAAATCCGGAGAGAAGAGTGTCCTTCAAGGATTTCAAGTAGGGATTTTGGGGAGGATACACCACAAATTGAATAATAGCGAATGGACTTATCTCAGTTATTGTAAGCGTTTCAAACCGCTGAAAGAGCGCTTTGAGATGGACCGGGAGATGTATCACGTTAACCTTTAGCGCAGTCTTATTAGCTGCAAGTCTGAAGGGCAGTGGTCTAAAGGAAAAAAGACAAATGAGATTTTAGATCTCTTGGTCTATTGATAACCTAATAGCAGCACTGGTTGCTGAAACACTACTCGTTTTGCCTTAGCAGCGGCGGCAGCAGCAGGAATGGTATCACCATGTTGCTCCTATGAAAACGCCCGGCTGCCACGATTACATAAAATGCTTCTAACCAACCTGTGAGTTTAAAAGTCACCACGGAAAGTTGTTCGTTAATAAAGCGTAGAAATTATATGCATTGGCTTATTTTAGAGTATTCACCGCAGTTCCATTGTATTTTCAGAGTCACTGAACATCACATTGTCCAGCAGTAGTGTGCAACTGAAATCGTTCTCCTCAGGCCAGCATCTCGCATTCCAATCGGAGGCGTTGCCGTCAAACCGTATCTGCCTTACCCCCTCCTTTAGGTAGAAACCAAGCAGGGCTTTATGCACGTAGTAAAGCAACGTGACTTCAAGTGCCTCTGAATTATGATCTGCGAAGTCGCTGCAAACGTCTAAAATGAATGCAATTATTTGAAACCTCCACATTTTGAGATACCTCTTCCATCATGAACTAACCCGTAGTGGCTCGCTGTTGAGCAGCCTAAGGCGCATACCACTGACAACGTGAGTAGGTACACTGCTTGCATACTTGTAACCTGCTCTATCATGAATCGCATTTATATACTTGCAGATTCTACTCAAAAATTGCATCATACATGCTAAGAATGCTTACATCATAATCTTGCTTTTCGTTTCCAAAAACAAATTATTTATCTCAAAGACCATAGTAAACAACCAGAGTTCAGTGCAATCTTTCCTGCTTCAGATGTTTCTCAATGCATTCAAGTATCCGAACTCCATAATTTTAAGCATTATTTCTGTTTGAAAGGAGCACCAATTTGCAAATCAATATGTGTTTAATTCTTAGGTAATATTTAGTTTCACTCAAATATGTACTTTCTAGAGACATCGTTGATTGAGTATAATGAACATTCCTATATATGCAATGCTTAAATTCGCTCAAATTTAACCATTTATTTTAGGAAATCTAACCGATACGTTTTTGTTTGAAAATGAGCTCTTCCCCGCTAGTTATGGTTATTGGTAAGGAAAATAATATTAATACATATAATATATGTAATTAAGATTTTAATCAGAATTCGTAATTCACAAATCCACGACAATCTACATTAAAACGCAAAATTAAGCATTGTAAGGAAGTGCACACAGCTAGCATAGACATGAATCCCTTTCTCAGCTTTACTATCTTCAAATCAAATTTTCTCTTATGCCTACATCACTAAGAAAATCTTAACGGTAAATATTTATCCGGAGATATATTTGAAAACCTAATTGATATAATAGCAAATAGCCTGAAAGACAATGAATAACAATGGCTTTCTAGTAGAAAAAAGACGATTAATTTTCTGCTGGCATGCTCTTGCAGATATTGTGTTTTCATGCCCAAGTGGTAAAATATGAATCTTATCTTCAATTTAAAGTTATTTCTTTTTTAGAAGGTTATCTACAAATGCTCCAGCAAAGCTCTGATAATCACAACTAAATAATGGAGGCGGTATACTGAAATCTCGTTTCCAAAGTGTAATTCTTCATGTCCTAAAGGTCAACTAGCATATCCTTGAACTTGACGCTTATGAACATTACTGTTCTCAATATTACTGTTTTGTAGCGGTTTCTGCTAAACCTATGGGATGTTTGTTGAAAAAGACCAGCATGGAGATCAGTGTGCATATTTTAGACCATTTATTATATCCTTCAGCTTCATGAGCACTTTCCTAAGCAATCCAACCAAGTATGGATGGTGCCTTAATGCCAAACATAGTGCACCGACATCTTTGAAGTAGACGCTTAAGTTGAATTGTCAAATTCGTAAACATTTTAAAACTTCTGAACACGGTGTCAAAGGAATAAGTGCGTAGGTTAATTAAAATTTAAATCCAGGAAGAACTTACATTTCTATTGCTTTTGAAAGTCATTTACTGAAATTAGGCAATCGAATTTCAAAAAAAGATTGCAAATTTTTAGGATTCACAAAATATTTTTCGCTATCACACAACTAGCTAAGGCCTAAATCGACTAGACTTCAAATTCTTCTTGAAAAATGAATTTTTAATGATTTGGTTAAAGAAGTCTTGGGGATGATCAGTATCCTCGCCTCAGCTTCTGTCGTTCTCTTTATTCTTTCTGAAATTTCTCCCTTTACCAACTTCATTCTTCATATACACAATAAAATTAAATAACAAATCGATTTAACAAATCAATGAACAAATACAAATCTAAACAAAATTATTCTTCAAATAATGATCAAAATAGTATTTGCTTTTCCGTATTTATATTTTTTCCGTATACGACCTATATCCTGAGTCTGAAGAACTGATATATCTTAACTATTTTATAATTTCAGTTATATTATGGAAAGAAGCCATTGTTTCATTTTATGTGTAAATACAAAACAAGATACCACCAATGTCTAACTCTATACCACTAAAATTCACATATTTTTTAATTATTATCATGCCTTGCGGCTCTTTTCGGGGAATTAAAAGCACATATTTTGGCAAGCTATTCGGCCCTCTTATAAGCACGTGCCATGTCTGAAATCCCTTTTTCAACTAGAGATAGGATCTTGAGATATAAGAGCAAAATCAAGTACGATCGCTTTTTGAGACTGGAATATTTGGGAAAGTTGTTATCGCTAAGTTTTAATTGCCTAAGGTTTTCTTAGAGGGGCTCTTTGGAGGTGTGGGAACTGGAACGTCTATTGGCGGCGTACGATCGAAATGACTCCGAGGACCTGGTTTGGCACAAAGGCAGTCCGGTAACTAGGTGTAAATGGCGTCATGCCGCCACAATACTCTCCGTAGAGCGTTTGTTGGTGCAAAAGACATACTCGATAAACAACCAGTCGAGAAGGGGAGAGTGCAGAGCGACCGCAACTTGTGTGCAGAAGAAGACGGGAGAATACAAGGGTAGCTCGAGGGGGCTGGGCCGAAAGACATTGGGGGAATACACAAAAAAGGCTAACGTCCGTTGGTCCGATTGGGT
>JAUOZQ010001082.1:0-18630 GCA_030710315.1 Anomotaenia brevis
GTCATGTAAGAATCTCCCGTTGCCACTATTGAAAGATAGCGTCGCTAGAAAAAAATTTAACTTTAATTTAAATGAAAATTTGGGTGATATTTTTGAAACGAAATTCGAGGAAGGTTTTTTTGACAGACGAGTCATTAGTCACATAACTCTGATGGAAAAAATTGATGGGCGAACATGGCATTTAAGTTTGATGGTGAAATTATAAATAACTTAAGTGCTTCCAATCTGTGAGAAATTCGATGATAGGCAAATTGATAATTATCATGAATTTTTTTACAAGAAAGCAAGTTCATATTACAGTTGCATTTTTGCAATTATATTAGTAAAAATGGCATTATGCCACTTTATATTGCACAATGTGGGCGATGCATAAGTTACGTTCACTGCCGCTCTTCAATGGTATTGATATTAAAACTAATTTTGAAGCAAAATGGTGACGTTATTAAAAATTGTAAATAAATTTAAGATTTAGTGCATTTTTGAGTGATGTTTCGAAGGGATGTGAGAGCTAATTCCAGATTATTAATTTTCTTGCCGGAGGAGACAGGAGTCAAATAATTTTGCTAGAAAAATGGATGGTCGGGAATCGAATCTAAGGGTTTATGTAATATTTCATCTATTTCCTGCGGTGAAAAGGGGAAAAATTATAATGGTTCGATTTTGGAATCAGTAAGTCCGCTTTTAAATAATCGTGTTTTTCCCCAATTCAGTTGGAAATGTTTTTGGATACCCCCAAAGAACTGCTTGGAAAAGTCAAGCACTGTCCCAAGTGCCACACGAGGATTGAGAAAATTTCGGGCTGCAACGAAATGGTCTGCGGGAACCGTCATTGCGGTTACAGGTTCTGCTGGTTGTGCCTCCAAGGCTGTGGTGTGCATAGACTCTCCACCTGCAGCTACTACCGTAGCTTATTGTGGCACCGAAACAAGAGTCTCAAGACGCAGTTTCACTTCCACTATGACCGCTATCGCAATCAAATGGAATCTAGATTTGATGGGCCAGTGTGATTTATCTAAACTATGGCCTACTTTGTTGGGAAAACCGACTTAGATGAGGAAAGGGGCGGCAACAGTGCCATTAAGTAACATCAGTGGTACATTTTTGAGGATTTCCATTAGAGTAGATTGCTTTTTCGGACATCCCGATAATGCTTTACATCGATTTTGATTGATAGTAGTGCTATACAAGACCCACTTGTCTCCATCTGATTTCGAAAATATCTCCACTGTAAAACGTATTTCGTGGGTAAGTGAGTTAATACCCTAACAGCATCCAGCTTTTGAGTCAATGATGAAAATACCAATCTATAAATAAAGTCATTTTAAACTAGCTTGTAAATGACTTGCAAAATTGAAATCACGTTTGAGTTGAGTTTTTCAACATCAAAATTGCAGGACAAAACCTTTCCTTTTATTCTGCGTTCTCAATGACTAGCTTCTCTGCTATAATTTATATAACTATCCACAATATTTTATATTGAGAGATGTCTTAGAACCATCCAGCAATAGCATTTTCTTAAGAAATAATAAAATAATTCCGTTCAAAAAATTTGTTTGGCTTCAAATTAACTTGAAACTTAGTTGATTCAAAAATACTTCCTCTCTAGGTTAGGATTAAATGCATTAAATTTAAAAATGAACCAGGTAGTATTATATTTCATTAACTTCTAATAATTGAAGACGACGAGTTCCAATTGAAATAATTGTGGCTGAAGTATAGCAATTTATTTGGTGAAATTTAAGGTCGGGTTTTAAATACATATTTTTTGCAGTGGAGTGCCTAATTTAAGAGTAAGAGACTTATTATTTTGGTATTTTAAAGATTAATTTGAAAGTAAACATGAGTTTGTCTAGAGCGAAGTTTGTAGCCAAGACTGCTGTGCATAAGCTGCTGTGATAGGTGCGTCCTTATTGGATACTATACAATACATAAAATGGATGGGCCAACGTGACTGGTCTTAAGTAGTATCTATTTTGGAATGAATAGAAACAGATGGTAATGTAAAGTATGGATGTGCTATGAAATCTAAAGTGGTCTGATTAGTAAACCCTGCGTTAGATCACTGCCATAGGAGACGGTTGTAGCGCCTTATGCGCTCTGCTGACGTGATACTTGTTCAAGGACAGGACGCTATCGGCATGAGCCAATCAAAAATCGTTAAGTGGCCCTTTGTATCCTGTAACGAGAATGAGTCCACACACCGCCGTACGACGGCGTGCTGTCATCACCTCAGCTGTCTTGTGCTAGTCCGTTTCTCCTAATAAAAGTTTACACTTCCATCCTGGGTCTTCTCTTACCTGGAACGTATTTGGAAGTCTTTAAAGTGATAACCACTTTACGGGACGCGTGGTAACGCCAACTTTATTCACCGACTTCTACAACTGTGCATATCAAATAGATAATAACGAAAGGCAGATAAATTATAATTCTAAATAATCAGATAATTATTAAAATAATTTTTTGGAGATATAAAAGTTGTGGAAACGACTGGATATTTTTAGGCCGTTTTAACTGTATCTCAAGAGAAGTAATTCAAAGACAATAAATGTCAAGTGATAAAACTTTTGTGCTGGCAAATACGAGATTCATTCAATTTTTTTAAAAATATTATTAGTATTATTATAATATTATTATTTTAAGCTGTGATATTTCAATTGGTTGCTTTCTGGGATCTAGCTAGGTCAACACTACAAGGACGGACTGTAAATTAGAGGGATTTTGTGCGATAATTTTATTATCCATAAATAAAATACACACGTGTTCACTTCTTAGCAAGGTCGATGGTTCCGGTTCCGAAAACTGTCTTTTAAAATGTCTGGATCCACTTAATGGATGTTTTGATTTAGGGAAAAACTATTTCGACTGTAACTACTATTTGAATACTGGTTTTGGCTACAAAAACCAAAGTGGACGGTTCTTCGTCTCATGGGGTTATGTGGAGGAGCATCATCATGATGTCTGAAAAAGCCATCTCGTCAACCTCGAGACTTCGACAATGTTGGCATTTGCTATAGTCATCCCAGTCTGTTCGACCAATAAAGAGGACCTACTTGATATCCATTTTATAGCCTCGTTAATTCCAAATATCGCAGGGTTGTCGACAATGGCACTCATATCTACGAAGCACAGTCGAAACTGTGTCCCACAAACTTGATCTCACATATTTCTAATCCAAACTGAGATTCCTTAGAATTTACTTCTGAAACCTCATTCTCAAAACTAATCATTCGATTACTCATACCTCCGCTCGAGGAAATCTGTAGGCGGTCGATTTAATGTGCAACTTCTCCATAACACCCGATATTAGGTTACTACGTAATACTGAGAGCACGGGAAGAAAGGTGGGACAGTTGTGTGAATAACGAGAGTAACTGGATGCATTGCTTGGGGAGATGGGGGTTGGGGGTTGGGTCGTGATAGGGCAGGTGGCATTATTCTTCGAGGGGGAATATGCTGACATTGGGATGGAAGACGGTGCCATTGTGACCCATGCAGGGGGCAGGGGACTCCTGGTGACTATTCCTGGGTTCCTGATAATTTTCATTTCGAGTGCGAGCAAAAGAAATAATGACAATTTATAGCCACGCTCTGTAAAGAAGAGTTGCACAAGAGCTGTAGACGCTCTAGTGGAACCTCGACTAACCCTCAGAAGTGCCTCCAGCTTCGCTGCCATCCTTGCCGAAGTCGAATTGTTGCTCACTTTCGTGTCAAATCTAATCTCTATCTTTTCTGTTATCCAAATGAAATTATGTAAGTTGAAATTATGTTAGTTGATTGTGTTTTTAAAGTCATAAGAGGCGCATCACCCAAATTTTCATCTATTTGCGACAAGATTTTAGTTGAGGAATTTTGCGATATTTTGTGATTGAAAAACTGCTCCACAAAGGGAGTTATTGTCCTAACGAAATCGGTTCTAATGGAAACGAATGAAGACTTCATTGACTGGCACCAAATCCCGCCTCTCTTCAGTTGCATTTTCCATTATTTCAATGACGCCGCTAGAAGGAACTGCTTTGGCGGTTTAGCGACTTTTAAATGCTTTAAAAACTCCCATGGAAATAACGCGATTCCTCCAAAAGTAGATTATAATTACCGGCTAAAATGTATATACACAACTTGATGGTGGGCTGGGTATTCCATTGTTTGACGGAAAATCCGTTGCGTCTACCTGGAAACGCCCACCTTGTAAAACAGTCAGGAATCAGGAATCAGGAACCCACATGAATATACTTCCAAGCATTCATCGAATTGCCCTCCAAGATGTGGTCCAGGAGAACATTACCCCGTTGTTTGCAGTAGAGAGAAAGCTTCCCCAACTTCGCGAATTCGATTGAAGCTGACTTCTTGGGGATGTTGTGAATTAATACGAGAGTTCCATTGTGGCTCGATCCAGGTCCCTTGGGTTCGACTTGAATATGCTCGACTCATTATTTACGGTCACATTACCGGCAAAGGTGTGGGTGATGATGAAGCGTGCTGGTGTCTTGCGCTTTGCCAAGGTCTAACGACACCCTAATTTTGCTGTTGAGCTTGTTTTCCCAATTCAGTTCATTCTGGTGACCAAGGTAGTGCTGGTAATGCAATCGAAACAGCTGCCTGCCAGCTCAGGTGTTGTTTTAGAGTGCTTTACGATAGTGTGAAGCTTCTCTGTGACTATCCCAGCCATTAAGGCACACGGAGCAGAATTTTCAACTGCATTGTTTGTTGTCACGAATCACTAGGTTACAGCCTTTTATTATCTCAGTCATTTCTCTGCATTTCGGGCAATGCATGCTTTGTACCACCTTTTTCACCCAAATATTGACCATCTTATCCACCTAAATTCCATTTAAAAACGTCATGATTCAATAGAGGTATTTGCTGATTTAACATTTCATGGATTCTACAATACGTGACTCTTGATTCTCCGAAAGGTTATTAATATTGCCTATTTTCGCCATGAGTTAAATTAATTTCCTATTTCAATAGGACAGTAAATTATTACTCGCCGATTTTTGTCACCTTTTAACAAAGCCCTGGATTTTAGACTAAACCCGGATATTCAGAACTTATTGACAAATGTCAAGGCTGGGCTGCAATGATCTTGGGCAGCGCTTCAGTGATCTATGAAGACGTTTTCTATAAAAGTTATAACTTACGAAATGACTAATAATATTCCGTCTTTTGCTCTCAAATGCAACTATTAACGGATGATACGCAAATGAAGCTCCCCTCCAGACCGCAGCTCTTGGAAAATGACGCTACAGAACTGATTTCTTTCGCATGACTCACCCTTGTCAAACTGTACTGGGCTACTCGAGTAGTAGTAGAACTGTTTCTGATCGATAATGCATCGACTATCTAAAATGCTACACCATAGGAAGTAAAAGACTTAAGAGATTTGGCATTCCTCAGTGCCTTATAAGGGCACCTAAGATGTTCAAGTGGTTTTAGGGAATCTTCAGCTACGTGAAATGACTCAATCAATGCATCTCCGAGTAATAAAAGACCACTTGAAGAGCGTCAATATTTACTGGACAAATGTCAAAGGCGTGCTGCCAGGACATTAGACAATGCATCAGTAACTGATAAATGGTTACCAGCAACTTTACAGACGTTTTGAAAAGACTGCTAACCTATTTTCTAAAGAACACCAAGAATCGACAAAGGGTTGCGAAATTTTTGGCATTGGTAAGCAGTGAATAAGGAACAATCATGTAGGACCCCTAATCCAAGTCATTTTCGACAATGAGTGGATATTTCAACTTCTTCTAGCATCCGAATGCTCTTCTTTAGATCTCAAAAACACAGCGAGGTCACCAGAAACACCTTCTTCCTCCAGGACAAAGATCCGAGGGGTGAAGCCTTGTGAAGCCCACTGAAGTGATTGTGCATCAAAGAGACTTGAGTAGGCGGGCTCACCACATACCACGGGTTAACGCCACAGTACGGTCTAGCCTCTCTAACTCGGAACCTGAGTGGAATCAATCGATACGTCGAAATGGCCAACCTCCATGAAGCAGTAAACCCGTTTCCCGAGTCGGACAAGCGATGGACATGACCTACTTCGTTGGCAAACTGCAAATCAAATATAGGGACCCCTTTAAAAGCACTTGACATGAGACAAAATCAAATGTACTTGCCAATTTATAAAAGTACTAAATCTACCTCACAAGATGGATACCGAGCTAGAGAGAGAGAGAAATTGACATCACCATCAGCACCACCACCATCACACGTTCGCTCGACACACCACCAGCCCTGTACAAATGCCACCACACCCCTTTTTTCGCGTGTGTATATTCTCATTCAACTCCACAACACACAGACAGGAGCGGATCGGAGGCGGAAATACACTTGTCAGCTGCATGAAATACAATGAGAATGGGGGGAGCGAGGATGGTGTGTTGAAATGTCCACAACTCACACAGAGACAGGGGAGGGAGTGCAATTATCGACTTGTACATGATTGACGCACAAGAAGACACACAGACACGCACACACGAAAAGGCAGAGAGTAGTTTGTGGAGGCGATTAAGCTCCGCGGTTCCCACCAACACCACCGCCACCGCCACCGCCGTTTTTTTCCATCGGTAGCAGCGGCATAGTCTTGCACATACCTGGACATTCAAAATGTGTAACAATTTAATCAAATCGACCTAAGATAACTGTTGTCACCTACAATCGAATAGGCTGTTTGAAATTGGAATGTATCTAGGCTTTCCCAGGATTTAAAAATATTTGTTTCGGTGTAACAACACCTATTGTTAAAATGTCCTGCTCTATTAGACATTAGCACATTACTCTTTGAAGTTCACTTAATTGATTAAAATTCAAACAAAACTCAGAAGTGACCTGAAGGTTTGCAAAAATGGCTTAATAAACGCTAGCTTATTTTATGGCAAAGAAAGCGGAAAAGATTGTGATTATATTGTGCATATTCGAATAATGGTTATCTCTAAACATTTACCTAAAAATGAAGATCATTATATTAAATTGACTTTTTGAATCAAAACGAATAAAATTCTTCAGTATTATCAATGAAATAAGCATTTCTTTTCGTTTGCATATGTTAGCCTTTGAAATGAAGTGAAACGACAAGTTTCCTTTTTCCCACTGCTCTTTTCCTATCAATCGCAAGACAATTAAAGTATGTTCAACTTGCTGTTAATTAGTTAGTGCTTGCCTTTCTCCTCGTTGCCGATTTCCCACCCCTTTACTGGCTGTAAACGAGCTGTAAACAAGTAAATATACATTTTAACTGCATTTAATGGTAGAATTTCGAGAAACGTTTGTTCTGATTCAATGTTTGTTCATAAGATTTTTGAAAAAAACAATTTAATGCGCGAATAAAAAATTCTCACTGGAATTACTGTGAACGAAGAAAAAATTTCTTGAGCTGTATTTTGGAGGATATGCTAATTTAGCGTTATTGTTGTTAATCGAATATCAGTGAAGAAAATTCGGTTAGACCTTAGGATAGGTTCATATCCACGATTAATTTTCATTCCCATCTGAAAGCAAATGACCCCTGAACGGCAAGCAGATATGTCAACGTCTCAAGATGGCAATTACATCACTGTAAAAGCACACCAAATATACTTTCAATTATTAAAGACGCAAGAAAGCACAGTTCTGCTTTTATGAAATAACATTTTCTCGTGTTATGCTTTTTTATTGGCTTGAAGTATAATGTGAGTCACAATCATTATATAGAGAATCAACTCTATACCCGCAATATTTAATTGCTGTTTCTTTCATTTAAAACAGTGAAACTATATTTCAACTTCCAAGCCATCTAGGCTTAGTCTATGTTCATTTTAAGTTAAAGTCTCTTAATTTTGCGGCTTTTTTGGCCTTGAAACCTGATACATTGGTACATAAATTCACTATATATCCCTATTTACCCGAAATGAAAGCTTCATGGGAATCGCTATATTCGTGAGAGTTTGGAAACACATATAATGTGAAAATGATATATTATGTTAAATATGTAATAAATCCGCCATTTTTTCCGTTTGATCTGTAGAGGTTCGGGTCACTTTTTACCGGTCTCTCTATGTTTGACACTATTTAAATTGCCCCTTTAGAATTTTCATTCACATATTTCAACTATTCATTTATATATTTTGAATTTCTCTAAACAACATTATTCTTCAAAACGGGTTTATAGAGTTAAAAGTCATTTTTTGCGTTCATTAAGCTTCATTAGTTCAGCTAATGCCAGAACGGATTCCAGGAAGGTAGTATGACCAAGTCCTGGATTCTCATCCTAAACTTCATTAGATAAGTAGCTTTCATATTTTGGAATGGTTTGTAAACATTACCTATTAAATTGCCTTCGATCAGTAGTGATAACCAATTTATTTGACCATTTATTAAAATCTGGCTAAAAAAATGAAAGAAATTGAAATATGCAAGTATGCTTTTGGTATGCCATGTGATCAGAGAAGGCTGCTTAGGGTGGCAGGAGACTTTTATAAATTAAAAAAAAACACGAGAAGCAGTGTTTCCAGCTGAGCCCTACATTTCGGTAGCTGCGTTAAAAAAACTACCTTATCTATCTGCACACTTGTGAAAATCAGAAAATTGCGAAATTTTTCCAAAATAAAACCCACTAGAGCCCCATTTCGAAGCCGAAATGTTGAACTGTTTTTTAACACTAAATAACAAGTTTTCCATTTTTTTAATTTCTAAATCCTTTAGCTGTTCACAAATATATCATATAGTGTTTTTAAGCGGTAAAAATCAAATGTCGAACATTTGTGATGAAAACAAACTACTTGATGGACAGTAAACCTTAAATATATCTAAACTGTATTCCATATACTCTACCTATTGCACACTTAGTCAGTTTTTTGTAATTTAACCCGTTGGTCAACCACTGTCTTACTGATGAAACTAATTATAGTATATCAAATCATAATGAAACATCCTGGTTCCTTAATAGTTTTTGATCTATAGGAAATTGAAAGTTCTAATGATTTTGAAAAAAAGGATTCAAGAAATTTGAGGAAGATAATGCCCTATGACATGTATTTCTAGCATTCACCTGAGCTCTCGTCTTAGAGTAATATCAAAGACGCGGGCTAAATAGAATAAGGCCTCTTAATAAACTGTACATTTATAAATACCTACCCACTCGTGAGAAATTAGAATCCCAGAAGGTGCAAATTGAGGTTTTCTCTGTCTTAGCTGCGATGGTTCTCTTGATCGGGTACCAGTCTGTAGCTGAAATGATAATACCAGGTTAGCGCTAACATCGACGGTAGCTCCAACATCCACGGGCGCGTCTACATAGATAGAGGGACCGGCATCAAATTCGGCGCTTACTTTTAGTACCGCTATAAAATCAACCACATCTGGTGCAAGTGTGGTTAGCATATCTCTTATCCTCATTGGTTCCGTTCTCGTGCTTACCAGGATTAACTTCTGAAATAATTACCCCAGCTTATTAGCTGAGAAAAAAACATATCCCGGTGTTTTGAATAAATTTTTAATGAACCCAGCCCACCAGGATTGGAGAGAATTTGACCAGATTTTGAAAAGTACAACCACTTCATTTCTTTAGAACATTTAGACTGTTTTGAATTTACCAGTAACATCGAAACGTAGGCTGATATAAAATCTAGTCATGACATATTACAATTTAGCCTAGATGAATACACAAACCTATAGATGCTCTCACGTCCTAAGCGCACATTTTCTCATTAATATTTAAAATATCACATCGACGGCTATCGAATATGTTTTATGGCAAAAGCCCTATATAAGTTTATTGGATTAACAATTCAATTCTCACAAGGCAGTATTATTAATGGATTGTGCTTATTAACAATTAAATATGAAGAGATGGAATTTGTAAAACCTAAGTTAGAAAGTAGAAAACTAATCTCTGAATTTTTGGGCGACATGCTGTTGACCATTTAGACACGGCATATGCCTTATTTCAAGTTGTAAACTTGTCATAAACCGCTGTTTGATTTAAACAAATGGCTAGTAGATATAAGAATTTTTAATATCATGTGTCTTTTAGTAGTTGACGCTTAAAAGAGCATTGAATGAATTGTAGTGAGTAGCACAAAGGTTTTGTATAAAATCGTTATCGAAATCTGCCAGCTGATAGAACTGTAGTTAGTAAAGATGATTTAATTTCTCTCTGACCTATCGTTCATTACATGGCATTTAAAGTATTTGTCCATGACATTTTTCTTCCAATACATTCACGTTATAACATCCTTGAAGTTGAAAATGCTCGAATGAATGATATATCTATTCTGCTTTTGAGGGTTCTACATTTCCAAATGCTTTCCAGCGTGTTTGAATATCTCGAAAACTGATAAGACTTGCAGTGTAAGAAGGACCTCCAATTACAAATAGTTTATACTGACGAATTAGGGATAGACAAAAGTTGCAAAATGTTGCAAACTTCAACATATACCTAATTATAATTTAGGGAATGTAATAGAAATATTTAAATAGAAAATTGCATAAGACGTCGAAGTTGAAATAAGCAAATTGATAAGTCCATTATGGATGTCTTAAACTCTAGTTTGCAAGCGATACTTGCAATTCTACCCTAATTTAATGATGTATATGCATTGTGCAGCATTATCGTCTTGAAAGATGGCGGCATTCCCTGCAGAATCGGATATTCATTTCACGAAGAAAAATCGTTGTTCCGACAGTGCATTTTCAAGAAATAGCACCTGAGATCATCACAGAACCGCGCCAGCAGTGCGTGTGTTAGCTTCTTTCATCTGTCTCCAAGTGTAGGAGACAGTGCACACTTAGCCAGATGCAGAAAACATAGTAAACGGTGATTCATTTGCGCAGAAAATCATATTTTCCACTGCTTGAAGCACCCGTTCTGGAGGGTTCCACACCAACACAATGAAAGCTTTGAAGCATTTGTCATCTTTAACAGAAGAGGTTCTCTAAATGCAGCTCTTTCAAGGAATCTAGCTCCCATGTGCAGTTCCCAACGTGGAGGATGATGTGTTTGTGGAAAATGGGGACTGTGACTTCATCGAGGAGCTCTGCGGTGATTCTATATAGCTTCCCATGTAAAACTGTAAAAAAGGAGCTCACTCACTGAAACATTAAAATAAATCAATCCTTAAATCAGCCACTGTTTTATGCATAAAATGAGGTTTCTCTGCCTGACTTCAGAGTAATTTTGGATAAGATATGTCGCCAGTTCATGATCAACCTAAATTGTATCCCAAAAAGTACCATAGCATTCGCCCAGTGGGTAAATCTGTACAGAAACTGCATTCGTTGAGAATGTAGCACCTGAGAGATTCCGCAGTTTGGTCCATTGCACGAACACACTCGCTGATTCGCCAGCTGTGATCGAAATCAAAGTCGTCCAGCTTTTCCTTTATTTTCCCCGGTGTTAAGTCAGCCTTTGACAACTTCTTCTTATCAGGCTGCTGTCTCAGGAATCGCCTCTTGCCAGTTAGGCAGTTGACTCGAGTACACAAACTTCTAACTCATCAGACTGTGGCATCCCATCACCGAAAGCGGCTTTGAGCAGAACACGTCTTTTACTATTGTACTTGCATTTCCAACCCGATCACCACCGCAAACACCATGACGGTGCATTGGATGGCTCTGCCTGCCAAGAGTGCCGAGAGAGTTGGAAGAGTGGGGGCACAATGCCAGAGCCCCCAACACTTCCCGCTGCAACTGCTCGATGGAGGCTAGTGGGAGCTTCATCTGCACCACAACCAGTGAGGCCAGTTGTAGGCACGCACTAAGCACCTCGCCCCTTTCAATCGACATCAATCGCATCGCCGTGTGTTGTAGCAGCTTAACTGAATGATGCAATCGAACTAACTTATACTTCATTTGGTGCCAAATGGTTTAAATTAGCTGCTTCTATAACAAAATAGATATAGTGCATAACGTATGAAACTCTATTGTTGCAGATTGCCATTCCGGAAATCTACTCCTCCGAGGTATTTGCTGCATATTGCCGAAATATACTTTTGAAAAAATAGATAATTTAATCACAAAATATTTTTCTTCCCCAGATGTGAATGCGCTTTGCGGTACTGTTTCAACTTATCTCACAAAATGTAGCTTACAATTGTACCGAAACGAAAACGGCTAGCTGTGCGCAAACATATTTCTAGTCCGTACTAATGGCTTATGCATTAAGCAATACATATTCTAAATATGTTACAGTTACTGCAAATTACAACAATCATTTCCGGGAGCTATGGAATGCGAAAATGTTGTCATTATTTTATCGAATTTCTGAAAGAATCAGATATTTCGTGATGGGAACAGCAGAGTCAAATTACTGCTACCATAATAAAGCGCAGGAAAATGTGTCATTAACCATTAAAAGTTATTTTATTTATATGCAACACCTTCATTAATTCACTTCAACAATCAGCAAGTTAGTAATGGAGAATAAAAGAAGCACCTGGCCTTATCAGAGTTGGCGGTTGACCAGGTAGAAGGTCATGCAAGATAATTTGTGACACTTTTAGCCCACAAACTCATGTTTAGCAAATAAAGTCTTTACGTTATCTTAATCACACTCATTTACCGTTTGTAAACTCAAAATTGAAAAAGCATATTTGATCAAGGGTTATTTCATACAGCATAAAACGAAAATATATAACGAAAAGAACTGACATAAATGCATGTATTTCGCGGAAAATTCACAATAGTCCACCGTAGCATAGTGCGTTTCGAACAGTAGTGCAATAAATTTTGTCGCTAAATGTAGCGAAATTTGAGGGTGAATTTGCACCAATCGATTTTACGCAAGCAGTTAAATACCACGCCACGTGAGTGAGATATAATGCAGAGATTTCGATCAAATTCGTGATAGCAAAAAACGTTTTTGCCAGCCAGTCAGTCAGTCAGGAAAAGGGCCATGGGTTAGACGATGCTTCCTGCGTTGGGTGTGTTCACTCTTGCCAAGTTTGCAGTGCATTCTGCATACGAGAAGTGTCGCCGCAGTGTTCTATTGCTCGAGACAGTGCAGGCTCTTTAGACTGTTTCCTATATGCGTGGCACGGAAAATCTCAGCCCTAAACTGCTCTTGTACGCCTCAGTTCAATTTCCTTGTCAGGCACCTCCAAGAAATCGCTTATGAAACAAGCAATGCCAGTTAGGATTAC
The DNA here is from genome assembly GCA_030710315.1 of Anomotaenia brevis. Taxonomy (NCBI): domain Eukaryota; kingdom Metazoa; phylum Platyhelminthes; class Cestoda; order Cyclophyllidea; family Dilepididae; genus Anomotaenia; species Anomotaenia brevis. The sequence continues at coordinate 13,122 of JAUOZQ010001082.1, forward strand.
ATTTCTTTTCGCTTAAAATAAAAACGAGTCAAAATAAAGGAGCATTCACAAATGAGCTTGTGGATTTAAATTATGGCCTGTGGGTTGCCGCTTTGGACTGATAATCTCCATTTGGGAGTGAGCACATTTTATGGATGGCTGTTCATCACAACCAAACAAAGAGTAACTAATTATTCTCTAAGCAAAAGGCTAAATCGAGGTTGCCTTGCTTGGAATGGAATTAGATTCAAAATGTCGGAAAAGCCCTGGTTAGTTTAGGCTGGAACACGAACAACCTACATAGGTGAACGGACAATTATGACTATTGTGTGGATGGGATGGTCGAGTTGATTTTTAACATAAATTCAAGAAATCATGAAAAATAGGTTACTCTTAATAAATGAAAAATAAGAAGAAGAATCCGGGGCATTCTTCTACTTCACAAAGCACAATGATTGATTATGCATTCCTTTAAGTTAATTTCTCTTCTAAAGATTGTATTGGCTAACATCCGATTCAGCATAAATCAGTCACTTGCAATAACGAGTGGAGTTAAATGTTGTGAACTTTTATTGCATTAGCAGAAGTTTACTATAAAACGTCGTTTGCAGTTCATATCGTTTACTTCACCTTATGAAGAGCTTTCCATTAGCATTAGCGTGACTCCAAACCTTCGTTTTGGTGGGTATCCGAATTCACTCCCATAATGAAAGTAGTTATTATAACTAAATGAAAAAGTGCTTTTAAAACTCATTAGTCAGTGCATGCTAAATATACGTCTTCGAGAATGCTCCAAGCCACTTAAATATTTGTAGAACATTCAATCATATTTCCGAGAATGAAATGGTTGGCACCCGATACTGTAAGACTCACGATGTTAACCGACGATTTAATCTCACCCTATTATTGCTATTACTATCACGAGGAAATCTGTGCCTTATCACTCCTCCCGTCAGCAGGTGAGGGGCATGAACATTTGTGGGAACAGCTATGATTTTGTTTTCTATATTCTTTAACATGCCGTGAAGAATCGAAATTTGACATATTTCAATGTTCTTTGTGTATTTTTGTTATTTTATATGCTCATTTAGAGTAGTTGTTTTAAAGATATTAAAATAGCATCGCACTACCGCACCAGGTAAACAAATCAGGAGTGTTTATTAAATTCCTAGGAATTTCTACTGTGTAGCTGCGTTATTCAAAACTGGATTCAAAACACCTGCCTGAAGTTTAACGTATACAAATGGGGTCTCAGTCCCAAGCACACAAAAAGTTTTGTAAAATATGCATAGGGCCTTCGATGAAGATTCTATAGCTTTGTAATGAACATTTTTTGAACATGTTTTTTGCATTTTTAAATACCCAATGAGGGCATATCAAATAACTTAAACCGTCTGAGAAATTGAAATTGGCCTCACTTTTATAGAAAGAATCAACAACTTGTGAAAAGTGTTGCCGGAAAGGGGAAATAAATTTTAGGTTCCTTCATTGTGTGATCTATTCTAATTAATCATCTCTTCATCTCACATTACGTTTCCATGTTTCATCAGTTACAGAATACCTGAATCTCAAAAACTGTGTTAATTGGCTTCTGATTTGAGTTATGATGGCCTTTGATATGGCTGGTGCAAAACCTGCAAGTTGTAGTCTTGTTCTACTTCTGACATGTTATTTAAATACTCATTGAAAATCACACTTCAATGAATGCAAGATAACTGAAAGGAAACTATCTAAAAATGTCAACTTTGTTTGAAGCAGTTAGCGGAGTTCGTTTTAATGTGTGCAGAGCAAAATGAGTGCTATGCTAAGTGGATATGCTATAAAAATAAATGTGTTTTGTTGTGGTTTTGGTTAAAATAGCCGTTCAAATCTAAAGGGGTAGAGAAGATGCCATAAATTCATATTAAAAATAAATGTACATTAGATTATTGCTTCGAGAATCTGCTTATTGAATATTTGTATCTAATAAGAATAGTAATGATAAATTTAAAAGCAACCAAAGAAGTGAAACACAAATTTCCTGAGGTGAGGTTTAATTTGTTGTGCAACTTCATGTTCCTATCGAAGGTTTAGTTTACAAGACTCCATTTCTTATTAATAAACTCTAACGGCGGAGAAATGAATGTCTAGTAAGGAGTTCACTGAAGACGGAATCTGCTTACGATTTCCATAGTGGCAAATTTTGGGTTTTGTTTATTTACATGGGAGTTTTATGATATTCTAGAACAAATGATGTAAGGTATTCTTAAATCACATTAAACTTGTATTACACCACTAATTGTACCATTTAAATAATAAAAGACATATTTTAGTTGCTAAAGTTGAATTTCATTGATGAATGGTTTTAGTGTGAATGCACTATTTATCCATTAAATCGTCGAAACCCGTGGCGATTTTGAAAGTTTCACTCGACAACTCTAATGTAAACACAGGAATAAACCTATTTTGATTTCGTAAGAATCACAAAATGGTGGGTATTATCAATTGAGCTTGAAAGGGTTTTAGGTGAGAAACGCACGTAATAGCCAGGAATGACTTTTGTGTCCAAAATACAGACCTTTGTGGCTTTCTAAACAGCTGCACTCTTAACATTCATGTGATTTTCTGTTTATTTTCATTAAAACTAATGCAATTTGAATGAACTGCTTTCCACCTGCTGTAGAAACACGATCAAGCGATCTGTTAAACTATCTTTTTGAGTAATTTTGCATAATTGCAATTTTTGAAGGTCCATTAAACTAATGAGCAATAAATTCAAAGATACGTCCTGTTCAAGATAGTCACAATTATAACACAGATATTTTCGAGATTTATTCAAGTAGTCACCTCTTGTATTTAAATGATTTTTTTAGATGTTGAAACATTTTAAGAATTTAGGCAAAATAAGATAAACAAGTAAGCGAATCTACTGTTGCAATAGTATCTGAAGAGAAATATCTTAGTTCTGCATGGTTCAAGAAAAATCTTTCATGTTCCCTTTAAGGGAACATCGAGTTGCAATATATATTCCATTTTTAAATAAAAGGCCCTTTTTGCAAGTACGCAACTAATATGTTTGTCAATGAAGTCATAAAGGGGAGTAAAGCATTATGAATTTCCCTAATGGGACAAAATTGGATTGGATTCAACAGTCCAAATGGAGAGATTTGCTTTAGAAGACTTTCACTCGGTGCAGACTTCATGAAGGCTGAATTCATTGCTGAGATTTTTGTAGGCAAGTGGATTACCTGGAAATTGCGTTTTTTAAAGAAACACTTCTGCATCTTCTAAGAATCCCATTATTTTACTTCTCACTTGTTACTTAGTACACTCGTGATGAAGGCTTCCTCGAAATGTCAAATAGTCATTTTGAAGAGAAGTAAACATGAAAAGATCACATGTTTCCCTACTGCAATTGTTTTCCTGGCAATATACAAACCTCTTATTGGGAACCATTGCTGCATCGGAAGCAAGAGCAACAACACTATGCAATACGCGAATTCTCGTAAATTGTCTATATTAGCAGTCGTTTGCTCAGCAGGTTTACTCTCAACACACGGAACATGTGTTCTACTACTCTGCTACTTACCACAGTTCTGGGCTTACTAGTTGGGATACCAGGTACGACAAGTTGCTTAGCACATCTTTAATATTCAACTTTGGTAAAAATGCATTTCTTTGTAGCCGATCATACGCCAACAATCCAACAAGCCAATGCTCTCGCTAACAGTAAAATCAAAAAGGCTTTCACAACATTTTCTTACGGATCTAGATGTTTACTTGCACACTACCCAGAAAATGATGAATTCCAATCAGCCTGTCAGAAGTCAAAGATGCACTATACATTTTACACTTGTGAAACATCTATTAGTAAATTCGAATTGCACGAGTATAGAATAAATGTGAGTTGCATGATTTTCAAATGATTTCCTCACGTGTTTCAAGTCACTAACTGAGCATGCTTTATCACCTATAGCACATATTTCGATCTTTGAGCTATTTGAATATAGCGATTCGTTTGGAGGACCTGCGCTTTAATGCCATATATACTGTGAAAGAAGACGGCAACCACTACTTGAATGGAACGAGCTGCTACTCAGCTAGAGTGTGTGCTGTCCCTCCTGCATGTATTTTGCAGAATTGCACCAGTTTATTCGACTTTTTGCTACAACAAGTTGTAGACGTCTAATTTAATCTCCTTAATTAAATTCGATTGGTATAACTTTCTGATTCTACTAATTCTATTGCTTCTTAGAACACAGTTTGAGGTGCCTAATTTCGTCAAATTAATTAGTTGAATAATAGCTCTTTTGACTTTTTATTTATTTAATTTTACCAATTAGATAAGGACTTTAATCTCTGATAAACCATTTTTGTTTTTAGTTATTTTTTTACAGACTCTTTACTAGATATTTCACTTTATCTTCCAATATTTTTGATTCCCTCACTAGGATTCAATTCTCTCTATTGATTGTAATGGCATTAGTATTTTTCTTCCCTGGCTTAAATATTCACAGAAGGCTAATGAATGTCTTGTAAATTGCGCTAATTTGCATAGGTGTTGTGAAACTGAATTTTATTGGCCACTTTGATTTCGAATGTAAAATGTTTCGCCCATAATTTCTATTCATTTTATTTTTATAGTCGTTTAAAAGGCACATTTTATGTATATCACTGATAGAATTTAAAATCAAAGCTGAGTTAAAACTGAGCTCTACTGAAACTGTATTTCGTCCTGGTGTTTACAAATATATAGTGATAACAGCACGTAAGGGGGATGAATGAGGCTTTAGTCGACGGTCATCAAATCCCGCATCTATTTGGTTGCTTAGACCATTAATTCAGCGGTTTCTAGGAAGAAAAGCGGAAAATATATTTCTAACATCTGCATGGAAAGGACAGTCCTTCAAAGCTGAAAAGTTGTTAGTGGAGAATTCTGGACCTATACCATAAGTTGGTCATCACCATTCTTGAAAATCATCAAACTTAAAAGTCTGTTCCTTTATGTTCAGTTGAAATTTAACAAAGAACATTAATCAGGTTTAAAGTTCACTAAACTAGATTTACAACCTTTTCAATTTCATCTCTGATTATAAAATCAAAATTCAAATAATGGAATGAAATGCAAGAAAGACAAGAAAAGCGTCTGAGCACTGAAAAATAAAACGTACAATTGATTTGATTGATGTCGCCTTGGTCTCAACGCTAACCTAAGGGCAATTCACGCCCGCTGGAAAGGAAATCATATAAATATGGTTGTGTCCCTTATAATAACCCTGTGTCCGTGAAATAAACAAATCAAATGGCATTGTAGGCTTTTGTAAAAAGAGCCCTAGTATTGACGAATTTATCTGTGTATTTGTATGCCTATTGCTTACTCGACTGCACACATTTTTACGTATCAAATGCATCCATTTGAAGATTTATGAAATCGGATTTATTACATTCTACTAAAGAGTTGGTGGTAAAGCGATATATGACTTGCTTTAATGGCTGGGGCAGTCCATTAATATTCAAATCGAAATTTACACTGAAATTTAAATATTATTAA
>JAUOZQ010001083.1:0-18625 GCA_030710315.1 Anomotaenia brevis
AGCTTTCGATTTGAAAATTTGAGCATAGCAGCGATAACATGTCAGACAAATGCTTAATGACCCTATTGGTTAGCTTTGACAACTCTACTACATTGCAAAGGAGTAGAAACTAATTTTAATTTTATGATCTTTCATTTCAATTCGGAAACGTACTAATATAAAAATAATAAGGCGTAAATAATATTCGACAAATATATCAGGATCCAGTGATACATTTCAAATCGTAGCTTCTGATAAGAGTAGCAGAACTAGGCTATTTATGAGAATGTGAATATAAGTCAGCATGGTGCTTATTTTGAAGGTTTATTAAACGTTTATATAAAGTGATCACATTTTTGATTTTTCAACTGAAAAATATTCTAAGCTTCTGAAGGATAAAATGCTTATTACTAATAACAAATGAGTAAAGCCAAAAAGGGTCAGTTTCTAGAATTCTCTTGTAATTAATCAGAAAAATGCAAAATAAAAAATCACCATTTATTGTGATAAATTTCAAGGTAAATGTGTTTTGTTTTTAAATTTGTCTAGTGGTTTTTCAAAAGTAATTTGTTGAAATTTAACGTAAACTTTAAAAATCGAAATATCAAACGTAGAAATTAAACGTTCGGGCTAAATAGATGGTCCATTTCGGGCAAACGACGTTTTTGGTCCAGAAAAAAATATAACTGCGATGTTTGAATCAGTTTCTCGCATTTATATTTTATTCATGAAAAAAATCAAATGTTAGGTCAAGGTGTATCAATAGATAATTGAAAATATTTGAACATGTAGGTAATTGGTAACTGGTGGCACTATAACTTTAAACATTTTTAATTAAAAGGCTCGTGGTTAATTTAAGGGTGCTTCATTTTAGTTCTAGGATTTCTTCCCAGCAATTTCTAAATGACAGTTACATAAAAGTGGATCACGTTAATTCATCATTGATGGTTCACAAGTATGAATTGTTTTACATAACTTTTGAGTGTAAATTTAAGTACTATTGCTAGCGATTTAAATTTTGCAGAGGCTCCATGCTTCAAAAGCAATACATATATTGAATTTTTATTTTATTTAAACGTTTTTGAATATGTAGTGTTTTGGTGATGTTTAAATGTACTTGATATACAGATATTTAATAAAATTGAATGCTCTTAAAATATTCTTTTTAGAATTTTCGGTGGTGATCCCCCTCCCACTGCACTCACTGGCCTTTTTTGTCCACCTTTGCCTGGTGGTGAATATAAATGACCCGGTGGAGATGTGCTCGTACCTCCAAGGCCTGAAATGCAACAAACCGTTGTTATATGTGAAGTAGGCAAAACTAGGAAAACACCTTTTTCATCGCAGTCTGATCACTAGTCTACATCGTAATGGGAACAATTGGAAATGTTTTGCTGACTTACGTTGGCGTACTACTTGCACCTCGGTTTACATAGCTACGAAAAAACTAACACAATTTCAATTTAATTTATCTTATACTAAAAACACTTATTAGCAACGTACCCAGAATCACGATTATCAGAAATGCTCTAAATGTCATTTCAATTCTACAGACACTAATTAAAGAACATATCGAATAGCCCTTATATAATGTTTTTTATATGAAATCTCCATAGAATGTAGAAGATGATGGATATTCAGGTTTTATCTAGTGAAATGCAAGCAATAATTAGCCATAAACAGTTTGTAACTAGGAAAAAATGCATGATGTCCATTAGAACAGCAGAACTGAATGCTTAAACATACACTTAGTAACTAATAAATTACAATTTAACAAAAACTTGGTAGATTTCATTTAAATTAGGATGGCATCTGTAAAGGAAAATGAAACCGGTGTTGTTTGATTCATAATGTGAAACAGCAATAAATGTTCTGTAGCAAACTGAGACGGCCACAATCTAATATTTATTTAATAGATTCAAATAAAATAAATTTAAAAAAATTAAAAATTAATGTCATTTAATCATTGCTATTATATTGGTAAATAAAAGCTAAAAAATTGATTTTTCTAAATGACTTCTTTTAGATAATATGGATTTGTTTGGTGTTAAAAAATATAATGGTTTATAAGAAAAAAATAACTTGACAATTTATTAATGAAGTTTCTAAGAAAATAAAAGACAAAAACTTAAATTCCTTTTCGACATTTGTTTTCTTTTACTTCTTCCGTTCGAAAATGCTGGCTGCAATACTTTACCGTTAGAGCGATGATTATAACAATTTTGTAATTTAAAAGTATAAAGTATGATGTAGTAATTAAATGGTTAAGATCTAAAATTCAAACATATAGTTAAAGACTTTAATTTAAAAAATCAACAAATAAATGTTTATATAACTATATTTTCGGCGTTTTTGAATTATAAAAATTCTATTGAATTCTGGTATAGGAATCGTTTATATGCCAGCCCAATGAACCCAGCTTAACCACCCTTTTCGAAAAAAGGACACCCACGTGACATGTGACATATTCCACTTTGTCGGTATGCTTTTTTGCACCCATTTTGAACATTATCCAATGTAATTTTTAAGAAATAAATTAACAAAGATTATTTATTTGAAACAGTGCCAAAGTACATTGTATAATATACAAGTTATATTTAACTTTTATTAATTGAATTACTAAGTCCCTAAGTTGAAAAAAGTTAAAGAACTTTCTGTTGCCATATTTGTGCTCTTTTGACTAAATTCTAACTTTTTATGTTGTAATCTTTAAGGGGTGACTCTTAGCAGGCCACTCAACGTTATTTTCCTTGAGCAGAAGTTTATTTTTCCTTAAAAATGTCAAAACTCTTTATTTAGTGTAGGTTACATGTAGTATTTACAATTTTCTCACAGAAATGACATTTAACGAAACCAACGTATTTTTGCAGGGTTGATAACTATGTTATATTAGTCATTTGGCAATCGTCGAAACAACATAAGGTAATGCTGGTTAGACTTTTTAATCTTTCTAAGTAAATTTTTGCTGGACTCTTGCTCTAAAATCGAACTTATCAGATCCAGGCATCGAGAATCGCAGAGCGAGACTGTATGGTCTGGAGCAACATTTGATTAACATTTCTTCTCAATTTAAAGATAAACACTGGCACTTAAGAAACCTAACTCTCCTTCATGTATCAACAGGGCATATGCCGAAAATGAAATACAGTCGTAAAGGTTGTTAAACTGTCAGTGCGCACTCTAGGATGTGTCAGATATCAGATGTATTAGCAGTACATTTATCCTGCTGCAAGAAGGGACACGCTTGTCCTTTTGCATGCCTGCAAGCTTATGTTGATAGCTAGTCTAACAAACTAGTATTCTTTAAGCTCTTTATTTAAATGCAAAAAACCTGAATAAGTGAAATTTCATTTCAGAATTGTGTCCTTGATACCGAAATTCAAGTAGATTCAAACGAAAAATGGGTAAACTTTATTGCGTTTTATTTTTCATAATAGACGTCAATACACTTTTTAGCTTTGTCTGTTGATATGTGTTACTATTAGTTTGAGTGATGCCTGCTAAAACACCAGGGAAAGCATGTCGTATTTTTATTGCAACAAGTCGATAAAGGCATCAGCGAATTAATGGCTACATTTAGCTGAACAGATATGAAGATAGACAGGAATATAGCTACCTATAACATAAACCTAACAGATTCAACTAAAAGTAAACGTTAATGCAAGTGTTTTGTTAACGGAATCAGAAAACAAATAAGTTGATTTCATGAAACTATCCCTAACCTGGGTTATGTTAGGCTGTTCCAGACAAGTTAAGCGGGTGAACAGTTGGACTGATGAAACAAAATATGGTGAGTGTTTGTTGAAGGGTTCATTGTAACTGTTTGTCGCATGAAATTGAATAGGTTATAGTGACCAGATCATTTTAGTGCTACAACGTATTACAGCTCATTGATTCTTTTTGACAAGCTGATAAAACATTAGAAGACTTCTTGAAATCATGGACCATAAAGAAGAGCAAGTGCACTACCAGAAATGGGAAAGGAGACATGTGCATCTGAATGACTTTGGCTTGAAATGTTTGTGTGAAATATTCACTCAAGTGGTTCCATGTTGAATAGTGAAAAGTTGATAGTTAATTACGAAGTAAGCGCTTTAAAATCTATACCGCTTACGGATATTGCACATCCAAGGGTATAGGTTGGTAAAATTCCGAAAATTCTACTAACCTGTATTTGCTCATAAAAAATCAACAATCAATCAAAAGGCTAATTTTTTATATACATAAATATACTTTGATAAAAAATTGTTCCTATAATAGACTAATAGCATAAACTGCTTTTAGTTAGTTATAGCAAATTTTATTGCTTTTCAGCTGATAAAACTGCTGACCTGATAAACAATTTCTCATGGTATTGAGAGTCCTGGTACTCGCACTTATATTATGTTTACGCTGCAGTCTCTCAGGGTCACTTTAATTTAATGCAGATTGAGAAACATATTTGAAACAACTCATAGCTGTTTTAACGTTAAAGCCATATCTAATAATCGAAGTTCCAACACTAAATTATTGATTAAAACTGTCCCAATACTTTTTTAGTTAACTCCACTCGCACGATTGCTATAAATCTAAAGATACCAGATATGAACAGTGAATTACTTTAGCTATGCAACGGAAATATATGCCCAAGTTTGGCGTTCCCGTTGTGATGTATTACTCAACGAATTTAAAATTTGATATTACGATTTACTGATATCCATGAAAAATAGGATATTTTTAGCAAACACTGACGTATTTTTTGAAAGCATAGAAATTAAAAGGCAGGCAAACTAGTGAATTTAAAGCTACCATTTACTAAAAACTCTTTATTTGAATTAAAAGCGATCAAGTGTCAACAGATGGCGATTTTTATCGATATTGGTGTTTGATATATTTGAACATTTAACAAGTAAGCCTTAAACTACAAAATGACTACCAGTAAGTATATGTAATGCTAATATTGTTGTGAGTAGCACAATTTTAAACAGATAAATGTACAGCCTTTATATTTATTGAAAATTCGCATACTCTGATATAAAAATATAAAGTTTAACTGCTGCGTAGACTTTTAGCCCGCAAATTGTCTGGAACACCAATTTTTGGTTTTATTACTCCAACTTTAATCAAATCATGATTCTGCGTTATTCAAAGTTTAATAAAAGTGAAAAACATTTTGTTTCCTTTTCTGTTCAGTGGCATTTCACGTAATATAATGCAAATAGATGCACTGGTAAGCATTCCACGATATTGTTATCATTCACTATGAATGTCAAACTGTATGAGGTGGTTTTGGTGACTGAAAATGATAATACATATAATAGATTAGAAGTTTTCTAATAGTGTTAAAATATTCAGTGGTGCTTTTTTCTAATTTAAAGTCATGATAGGCACAAAATGATTAGGAAACCCTTTGAAAAGCCATTTAGTTTCCTAATTTTGCATGGACGAATTGCAAATTGTAATCAACGAGAATACAGTAAATCATAACTTGCAATATTACAATTAAAAATACTTTAATTTATTACTTTAAATGCTGATGCAAAAAGTTTTTCATGCATATCACGAAATTCTTTTTAGAAGGATTGAAAATCAGGAAAAACTTTTATTTCAGATTTATAACACCAGTTATCTGCTTATATTGCAGAAAGACGTATATTTAAAGACATTGTCGTTTGAACGTAGGAGCAATATCCAAGAGGCTTATTTCTAAAATCTTATGATCCAATAAATTTCTCGCTTATAATGGTGAAAGAGCAATTAATGGTCCGTTGATTGTTTATTCAAGGAGGACAAGTTATTAGTAAAAATGGATCCTGGCAGATCCGTTATAATATAAAATGACTGACCTGAACAATGTTTTTGAGTAGTTTTAATAATAGGCATAGCAAGTTGTCACATTTTTATTTAAAACAAATGAGGAATCCGCGAATAATGTTTGTCACAGTGAAAAAAACATAATTTTAATGCCATCCTTTTCATGTGCATTATAAAACATAATATAATAAAAGAACAAAGGAAAAGACTAATAAATCAAGCAAGAAAACAAAATAGCATTACAGTTTGATTTCGGAATTTGCTAATGAATGAATTATCTTTTATAAAATGGTGAGTTGATTAAATTTCATATAAAATCGAAATAACGTTGCTAATGATTGTTTGTTTAAATAAATTTTAAATATTCGGATAAAAAACATATATATTGATTGTCTGAAAACCACTGAATTTTTCAATTTGCGTTGAAATCCATCAGCATGTAGGAAAATACAATGGTATTTTATAAATTTTAATGCAGTTTATAGAAATAAATTAAAAAGCAGGTTTTTAAACTTTCAAAATAACTCTGTTTTCGGTACGTACTAAACTGCCAGAGTTTGGTGTTTAATAGTTACACGATGTTCTTAAGGTCATCTTGACTGATTTGTTGTGTTAATTCATTTAACACTTTTTCAAATGTCTTTGTAAGCAAAGACAGGTTTTTGAACCATTCAGCAAGATAGTTGAAAGATCGAGGATATTGCATGAATAAACAAGTAGCGGGTGCTTCATGTTTACCTCTTCTCAAGTAAACTTTAGATTAAAAATACATATGATCTTTTGAAAAACAACATTTCATAACTTTGATTTAACACAAAAGCAAAACATCGGTGTTTGATATTTAACATGCAACTAGTAAAAATTAGAGAAGGAATGTGATATTTAAAAGGAATTTTACTTGATATTTGGATAAGAAGCACCATTTCATAGACAAATTTGGTATTATCACTGTAATTAGAAATAGACGGTATACCTTCTTTACATAATCAAAAATTTAATAAACGTAATGTGAGTGTGCGTTTTCAAACCCCACTGAACTATTTAATCGGTGAAAATGGATGTCTTTTACTTGTTTCACCATTGTGATTAAACTCACATATATAAGGGAATCAGATGAATGAAACTCATAGAGTCGAAATAAACCTGTTCACACCTCTCACATGTCAAATTAAATTAGTCTATTGCTGATCAGTGTGCTCGGCTACAGTGAAGATAATTCAAAAGTAATCAACTGGCCACTTACATACAACGAGAAAAACCTAGTAGAAACCTGGTTGGAGTTCATTTCTTTAAGAACCAATGCATTGAAAACCAGTTTTTGATTTTACAGTATAATTTACAATTCGCCTTATTTTTATCGTTCCTTGTTATAGTATGGAATAGATAAGTGAAAAATGCACTAACGCTTAGGTCAGACAAATTTTTAGTGGAATTCACACAAATAAGATTACTGGTTACTGTTATTTAAAAGTGCAATATTTGTGCATTTTTTCTTATTTAATTTTATAAACAACGTATACTTACTAGAAGGTTATGGGTAATACTAGTCAATTTTTTAATTAAATTTTGTTTAATTTTTAATTTTGTCGTTGTTTATATCTACCATGCTGCCAAATGGATGGACGCCAGACATACCATTTTTTGTAAAAGTGTTTGACAAGCAAATGATCTGAATTTTCAGAAAAATAAAACGGTATATTGGAAAATGATGAAATTTATGGGCTTTCACGGAGATTGAAATTCACGTCTGAGAAAGATTTGACATATTATGATCATTTAACCGCTATAATAATGCTTCTTACCAAATTTATTTAAATTCATTTAAATCCTTCTCTAACACCGAGCTGATGGATCTCGAGGACTTAGACTCGCAGATATGCTTCAGAATGCTGATACATTGGTGCTCAGCTTTCCTACAACTTCGTAGTAAAGCCTCCAAGTTTAATTTGGAGAACAATGGAATTTCACAGATATCTAGGAGGTAGCAAAACTAATTTTGATAACTCATAGTAGAAGTGACAGCCTGGTCACTTTGGGTTTAGGCCTTTACGGTTGCCCCATGTAGAAATGAAGTAGCTCTTTTTCTCAGTAGATATCGGTGGGCGATAACCGAAAAGAAGATAGTGGTGCACACCGTGTTTGGAGCAGCTTTCTTGATTATAAAGGCAAAGGGAGCCAGAAATCAGAAAAAGATGATCGAAATAATTAAAAGGAATAATATTGGTTGGCCATTGTTATCACGTGTAAAGCCCTTTGCCTTTGACATAGATAATAACAAATGGTTGGTATCATAAAGATATGGAAAATAAAACCAATAACTTTGCTGCGATTTAGGCTATGCAAATCATGGGAAGCTCGACATTTCCTAACAAAATCTGTTACTGCAAGTACAAAGCAGAGGTGACATATAGGAACATATTCTTTCTTTATTGCAGAATAAATTATCAAGAAATTTTAAGAGTTTACACTTTTAATCGAATCGCTTATAATTTTACGCTGATCTTTGTTTTATTTTTCGAATAAAAAGAAAATGGGCTTGATGCACAAATGCTTCAATTAACCTTTTTTATATTCGATAGCATTTGCTACAATAACTGACAGGAGGAAAGCCAAGGTAAACAAATGTTTATTAACCAAACACCTTTAAATCTCATAAAAGCGAATATTAAGAAGGATTTCTATGATTAAATTTTGTGTAATTTTTTCTCAACTCCCAGGAAATGCATTTCTATGTTTAGCAAATAACTAGTTAATTTACTGAATATTTTAATAGGTAAATTCTAAATTCTTAAGATATACATTATTCCTGTAAACAAAAATGCCGAGAAAATCGCTGATTTAATCACGTTTTATAAATATTCATTTTAACTTTCTGCTATGATGAATATTGCAAAACACATGTTATCAAAGATCTCACTTCTGAAGTTAATCATATTATTAACTCACCTGACTCGACACAGATCTAAATCTAATACTTAGAACTCATCTAACCAACAAAGTTGGTAATAATGCTGAAATGTTTTAACAAACTATCATTTTTTAAATATAAGTTGACATTTTTTCTCGTTATTTAAAGTCCAAAATAAATTTAGAAGTTGTATTTAAACTCACATACTTCTAGAAAGTTACTTGTATATTTCAAACCATATAAATACGCAAACAATGGGAAATTTTGTAATCCATTTTAAAAGAACACAAAATGGCATTAGAAAATTTGCATACTCTTTTTTCACTCGTAATTTAAATCTCTGAAATTAACCGAATATTTTTTATAGTCATACACTGCTAAATACCTCTAAGCTATATTTCTAGTTTTAGATAAACAGCGGTGGCTTCAGCTGAACTTGAAACCCGAATACCTTACTGCGGGTCTAATAAACATTACAAACCATGAAGCATAGGAATCAGCAGCCAGAAAATTACGTGGCATTAGAGCCAAAACCAGTCAATGCAATTACTAAGACTGGCTGGATATGGCTGTACCTTGATAGATTTGAGACTGTTTAAACAGTTTTAATTTAATTCATAAATAGCAATATTTCGCATTCATTTATTAAAGACTGACTCTATATTTGACAAATTCATTAGGCAAATACTCATTTTAACACGTTTATGAATTCAGCGTGCCTTAATTTTTTACGATTTTCGATAGGAGGATCTACTGTTCAATGAGAAAGAGAGTTGAGGTCCATTCTCTGTTTTTGTCTTTTAAGGTTAATTATTTATTCAGTCATTTAAAAATGATTGGACAAAAGACGGTTCTTTATTATAAAAATAGCAAAAAACTTATAATTTGAGTGAAAATGCGCGCACTATTTTTTCTTACAGGTTTGTTCAGTGTTACCTTTTTATATTATTGCATACTAGTGCTAATCTTAGTTTATATCACTGAATCGCAATGGCCAAAACTGGGCAGAAGAGGACGAGGTAAGTTACTGTTTAACGGGTTTTCATGTTTTAATATTTTTTCTATTATTTAGCTGTAATAACTATGCAGTCAACAAGAAGAGTCAGAGTTTACAGAAGAGGTGGGTTAAAATTTAGCTGCACTTCATAATTGAAACGATTTTAACTTTTTAATATTATCAGCAACCACAACGCCGAATCCAAGACCGCGAGTCCGAACTTACAGACGAGGTATTTTAACATTCGGCTTTATTTAATATAAAAACTTTATTCTTTCAGCAACAACTACACATGATCCCAATTATGACTATGTTTATGGTAAATAACTGAAACATTTATCATTTCTTAAAAAACAACACAAAAATGATGCACCAAAACCACCATAGATGATGACCACGTAACCCCTTCTCCGAGGAGAAGACAAAGGAATCGAAATTGTTGCACTACTTTTTGGGAAGCACTCTACTTGGGCTGCGTGGATCTGTGTTCGGACAAATATATCAATTATTAAAATACGTTTTATTAAGGAATCTTTGTGATTTGTTGATTTTTATCATAATAATATATGTTGAACAAAGATAAATAGCTTGGATTACATATTTAAATTTCATTCTCTTAGAGATCATATTTCTATTTTATGATTGTAAAATCCGTTTTTTGTATTTTAAAGTTTGCTTTTGATCTGCACATAGCCCCTGCAATGTTTTTAATGCAATTTCTTGTAGTTCAATAAAATAGCTCAAAATTCTTTTAATAATGTATTATGGTTTTAAAAGCCAGCTTATTTATAAAAGGGACAAAGAAAAATATAAATAGTTTTTTGCATATTTAAAATGCTTATAATTACGCGTTGAATTTCAAATTGTCTATGTAGTGCACATGTCATGATTGCGATTATAACATCAAATTATTTTTTTCAATTGCATTAATAGTTTTTAGATAGAATTAATTATAAAAGGTGAAACCCAGAATTCTCTTACTTTTATTTATCAAAATTAATGGATTCAGGAGAGTTTGGATGACGCTAAGGGTGTACATACTACTCTGCCTGAGTATTACGACAAAACGTCGATATTTTCAACTCTTGGGAATTAACTTTATACTAATGAGTTGAAAAAGATAGAAGGATCTGAGCAAATCTAATGATAAAATTTCACAATAATTAAACTGATATCTTTCACCACTTTTATTCGCCCTTTCCCATTTCAGTAAGACAGAATGGCTTTATGCACCAAAAAGATACTTAATTTGCGAGTATTGACCAGTTGTTTTCTTGTGAAACATGAAATTTCTAAAAAGTTTTTCAATATAGCCAAAACTGGTTTTGTCTGAATTTGGACTATGACAGCATGCTGTTTTCTTTGCCTGAATGAAGTGCTTAAATATAATCTTTTCATTAGTTACGAGATTGCAAAAATTAAATAAGTGTTAAAACACATCTTATGATCAAATAGGCAATTAACAAAAATCTTTACCAATGACCGCTGTAATTATATGAACCTTACCAGTCATGAATTTAAAAAACAGTCATTTATAAAAATAAAACAATATTATTTTGCTGATTCATTTCGTTGCTTGAATATTACATCATATCCAGATTAGGGCGATTTTTTTCTTTTTACTAAAAAAAACAAAGGAAACTAAAGCTCAGCAATAAAATAGATTGAAAAAACGTTTACGTAAGATTCCTTAACACTTCTAAGAAGCAAAGCAACAAAGGCAAGGAGTTTGAAAAAAGGTATTATTTATATTTTTGCAGAACAACGCATTTTAACTGTAAAGCAATCCAAACTGAAACTAGTCAAATATAAATTATATTAAAATATTTACAATTCTCGATTTTTATTCAGAAACTATATAGGTTTAACATTCAATGAAACAATAGGCTAGCTTAATAAAATGCAATAACTCTTGAAATTTAAACGCAGTGACTTTCAAAGAACCTGGGCTTGGAAACACTTTACCCCTAGTTTTGAAAAATTGTCTCCGAAAAAAACCTATATTGTTGAGTATCTTATTAAACCTTGTTTAGCTGAGAAAAATACCATCATTTTGGTGTTATAGCTAGATTTATAAGTAGCCTATTAGAAAACTTGAGTTTTCGATATTTCCAAATTTATGTTCATTTGCATTTTATATAGCATGCGAGCACTTAGTGCGGTTAAATATCCCTTGATAGAACGTACATTATAGGGCATTCTTTATTTATTTAACACTTTACATCAATTTATTTTTAAATCCTAATTTCAGTGTAAGTTAGGGAAATTTCTGGAGACTTCGAGAAATGTGATTTAGCCATATCAATTCGCACAGAAGGTTACCAAATATATATGCCATTTTTTGCCTTTCTGTAAACCATACTAATATAAATGTTAAAATAAAGAAAAAAAGTTAATATTTAAATTCTTAAAAAAGCATTGTTGCTATAAAGTAGTTAGTTTTTATGAGAAAAAGATAAGGAGATCGGGAAATTGGTAACTTTTCAAATGAAAATGACGATTTCATTTGCCATGGGCAAATTTTCGAATGTGTTTTACTTGTAATAATCTTATAACTTTACGAAAATAATTGCTTGCACTGTTTTTATTCTTTTAAGAGTCGGTTTTGCAAAATTCAATGTCACTATAAGGTCTAAGCACTATAATGGAGAATTGTTTTTACGCTCACCAACTGCGACATCATATCTGTATTTTAGATATTCGTAAACGGCACCTCTAGGCGTGTACTTTGAATCGAAGGTGCAATATATGATCGCGATTTTATAAATGCACAAAACGTCAATCTCAGTCTATTCTGTGCCAACCAACATTAATGCCACCCTGGCTCTAAAGTTACCAGAGCAGAAGATTAATTTCAAAAGTACTAAATCATATTTTGATTTATGCCTACAATCAACAACTCAGGGAGTATTGGAAACGTAAACTTGGGATTGCAGTTTTAACGACTGTTTTTTCTGCAGTTTGGCAAATTATGTTTTTTGGCAAGCAGACACTCCTAGAAGAGTGAATTGATAGGCAATTACTCAAGATTAAATTAGGCATCGCAACCAGTTAAAAGTAAATAAAATAAGTTGACAGGAAAGTCTCATTTGCAAATATACCCTTGGCTTACAGCAAATTTGTTTGTAAAAACTGAAAGATGTTTTTGTGCTTGAAAATTACAATTTACACAATTGTTATTGAGGTCCATAGAAAGAACAGTTTTGAAACTTGCTGCATTTCATTTCAAACCATAAAATAATGCTTTAAAACCATGAAATAGTTTAAGAACCTATTAAGTCATAACAACTTAAAATACCCTTTTTATGAATAGTCTAAAATTCGATTATATGCACCTTATTTCAAGAAATCGAAAGCTTCAGCACTCTGGCATAAATCATGCTAAGTACTCTACGCTGAAGAGAACAGAGAGCAATTTTAGGCAATTAAATGGCCATATTTGAAAAAAGCAAATGCGATAAATGAGTGATGTTTGTTGCGATACGAACTTTCTGGAAAATAATTAACTCTAAAAGCACATTTATGATAGGCAATCTCTATTTTAAAAGGCCATATATCTTGCAATTTTATTCAGTCTCTTTAATATATTGAATATTTTATTTAAGTTGGAACAACGTCGTTAAAAGGACTTCTCCCTTTTAAATCTAAACTCACAAATACACACAAAAGAACTTGCAAAAATAAAATAATGAACCACCCATGAGAATAAAGCAGTGTATCCAGATATCGTTTTTTGTGAATTTAATAGAGGTTGATAATTCTTTAATTGAAAGTGCTTCAGGCCTTGCAGGTGATCGCATAAATTAATTAAATTTCTTGAGCGAATTTAATATTCGTGTTTCCTAATAATTATATCAAAATTAAACAGAAATCTTATCGTACAGGGTTTTTTAAATAATGTGGCGTCGTTATGAATAAAAAACACATGTTTTCTAACAGGGTGAATTGAAAAATCGTCGATTTCTCACAATTTCATCTCTCTGCAGTTTTTTCGATCGAATTAATCTTACGCTTTTATTTCACGTGCTACTAACTAATAGTATTTAATATTTAATATAATTAATAATAATTACTGCCAACTTAATAGGTAGTACAACTTTGCGTTCAAACTCTTGGTCTTGAAAAAAATTCTATATATCGGAAAGTGGTACCATTAACTAAAAGTGAACAATCTGTCAACCTCTGAAAGCGAACGCCATTTTCTGTGTAAAAACCAATACTTCACTTTTATGTTCAAAATGAAAAGGAATTAACATCACAGCGTTTCACCCAAAGTCGCCACAGTTTTTTGTCATTCAGCTTTTCTCTCAAAAAGCGAAGTTGATCATAATAATCATTTCCCAAATCAAATAAGCATCTAAAGAAATAATTTTTGAATCGTAGGAAAAGACTAATTTCATAGAATTCTAAAAAGTTTCTATTATGTAACTTTTTTAAATTGGCATTTTAAGCTTAATGCTTAACTGCAATAAGTAGATTTTTAAAAACATTTTCTTAAAAATTTGCCTTTTGTTTTATAACGAGTACTTTTAGAAGCTGGTAGGCAAGATTGAAATTATTCGATGATATCATTCACCATTTCAAACAAAATAAGTCCAAATTGTTTATTTTTTTAAATCATTGGTTCAATCATCATAAACAAGACAAAGTGACTGACTGGAAAAAATAATTTATCCTGTTTTTTTAAACAAACAATTTAATAACTTATAAAATATGAGGGCCCTGATTTTAGCGATAGCATTTATTTGAGTTGTTGCAATTACTGCCTTTGGGACAACGTTTTCTGGTTTTATGAAACTTTGATAATTACACAAATAACCGGAAAAAGAAAATGTTCGGGATTTTGAAATCTTTTTTAACACTAACTGAATTCTCTACAGAAAATATTTCACTAGTGCCTACTTGTGAATAAACTCGCAATTTATTTCTTAGCCTGGAAATTATTTATTGCCTGATGAACCGGTTTTCTTATAAATTGATATATCCCCGACCGAAAATTTCTTTATTAATCATTTCGCTGAAAAATCAGACAACTGATACCTTTGTGCTGTCTCACGTATTGTGAAAAAGCAAAAATGCACGATATATAGCATTTTTCGAATGTGAAAATAGCTTCAAAATAAGTATTTATTTCTATACAGATTAAAAGGGATTTACAGTAAATTATTTTTTTCGTTTCCGAATTACTGGAAGGACATTAATATATAAGATAAGTCCCCAGAACTATTTTCCCCATATTCAACATAAAAATTGTCTAGTATGGGTAGTTAATAGTTTTTTATTATTATTTACATAGTCCAGTGCTTTGATAGAACTTGGGACAATTAAAATGAAATAAATTGTAAAATTATATCACGTAATTTATAACGTTGATATCAAGTCATCCTTAATGCATTTTGATATTTAAAATTGCGTTATTCATCATATGACAGATCATTGTGCAGTTTATTCAAATTGTCATGGTTGCAAATCATTTTGCAATCAACATTCACATCTTAAAAGATAAAATATCGTGATAAGGAAAAGATATTTTGAAATTTAAAATTCGAAATTTGAATGCAATTAACAAATTCTTTAACCAAAAGTTATTTCTTCCATGTAAAGGCAATATTGTACTAATTAGACAAATCACAAAATTTTATTAATTGGTGTTATTGAATTATTATTCAATTTTTGACTAAAAAATTGAAAATGTAAAAGGTTCTGCTGTTAAATATTGTGTTTGATTTAGATTTCAACAATATTCTCCGCGAGTCCAATTTTATGATAAAACGCATTAATTATGTTTTCAACTTCAGTGATGGAAAATTACGTGTTACAAAATAAGTAATCTAAAGCAAAGTTTTCCTTTTCTTGGGTTATATGCTGCATACCATCTACTGATTTATATTACTTTTTAAATAATTTACCTGCTATCACGTTTTTCATTCTATATCTTACATTCTTGCGCATGAACACACTTTTTCGTAGTTACAGTCCAGCAGTATCACTTTATGATTAAATGATGGTGGTTTCACTCAATATACTTTTCTTGGCATTTTGATTTTCTCTCCAATCCTGGTAAATATCTTTTGAGCGCCTCAATTCGAAATATGCGATTTGCATTTTTACACTGCATACTTTACCAGAACCTCCATCCCGAAAAATACCACAGTTTCTCCAAATCGTCCCTCGTCCCAAATCAGTTAAATCAGTTAAAATGAGCCAATATAAGAAGCCCAAGACAACCAGTTTATTGGAGGAAAAATGCGACAAGACAGCAGAGGGAGAGAAGAAGATGAAGAAGAAGAAGAAGAAGAAAGAAAGAAGTGAAAGATGAGAGAGAGAGAAGCGAAGAGGAAAAGAGAAAGAGAGAGGGAGGAAGGGAGGGAGGGAGACGACTGCAACGACGACGACGGCGGCGGCACCAATCCACGTGTCCTGCCCCGGTCACAACAGCAGCACAAGCAAACGCACCACGCTATCGGAGGGAGCAGAGATGATGACGTCGAATAGGTTTCACAATCTTCGTTTCGGCGGCATCCAGAATAAGGCTAACCGGGCCCCGGGGAGATGTTCGTTCCTTTCATTAGCTTATTCGGCTGGCCTCAACGGGAGATTGCGAATCGGATTCTAGTCAGCACCAGGCTCCCTCCGACGTTCCAGCTCCATTGCGGCTTCACCATCCAGCTTCAGCACCATCTTCATCATCATCATCCGGAGGGCTTCCAGTGAGGACCGGAGCAGGACCTTCCTTCACTCTCCACAAAATGCGCATCTATATATATATGTATGTGAATTCAAAATGCATGCTATGTAGGGAAAGAATCGATAAATTAGCGTGGACCTGATTGGCAGAACTTCTGTCTAATTTTTAGTGACCAAAATTACTGGAAACTCTTTATTTTTTAATTTGAAACAGTTAGATATGTCACTGAAAATGGACGTTTTTTAATCAGGATATATTAGCGAAATTACCATGTTATTTCGAAAATTAATAATTGGGTATTACTTCTTTTGACATGAATTGCTTTTGCATTTTCCGACATCTTAAACTTCTATTGCTAGATAGCTAATATTTGATGTTTTCTAAAGCCTTTCCTTGTTTTGGTGTAGGCTTAATTTGTGAGTATTTTTTTAGATTTGTGGGTACCCTCGTACATTAGCCCCCTTAGGGACAGACCAGTTGAGTGAAGATGAGGAAAAACTCTTCTAAATATGAATGAATAGCCCTAACTTCGAAACCAGTGTCAACAAGGAATTTAAGACAGGATTTCCTTTGAATAACGTAGAGGAGACGTCTAGCATGTTGGCCAGCGACAGTCGTCGGCGTTACTAATTGGCGATGAAGTTTCTCTGGGTATTCCACATCAAGTTTAACAGTTATCTGAGCTGTTGACAAAAGTTGCATGACAATAGCAGATGTGGTTGTGATATCTGAATGAGCTCCACTAAATATGATTCACATTTTACCTTTTTAACATCTGAAATATTACTCGCTCATTGATAAAAATTGCTCACTCCTTCATAGCTGGAGGGCAGGATTATAATTCACGATAATACCTTCTTCATAAGATACGTTTGGCGCAACCAGAAGTAACTAGAAAGAAATAAGCAAACACTAAGTGGACATTGTGAATATGATTCTCCCCGCAGTTGAGATTCAATTATTGACCGCAGCATTATAGAACATGAAATCTTTCGAATGAGATTACAACGGAAACTGCAAAAAATTGTCAAGCTCCACCACGGTTGCTCTGACCAAATTCCTAAATTTATTTAGCGGTTATCTTCCCAAAGTTTTCCTAGACTGTTTCATCGACCAACCAATGGATTAAAGGCAGAACCCCTCTTAGTACTGCTATATCTACCATTAATTATATTTAACTTGTCTGAATTTTAAGAAGTAAATGCATATTTTCGCTTTAATAAATCTATGTTTCATGTTGTTGTTTATGTAATCAAAATGACCTTGCGTAATTCGTTGTTGTAGTTATGACACGAAATAAGGTAATACCTATCTAATGAATTCGTTTAAGTGCCGTGACCTGGAATTAACGCAAGTAGCAAAAACTTTGTCGAAATTTTAATATTACAACTGATTCTAGGTTCATTTTTAATCAACAAAGCCCCTATTCCAAAGTATCAGAAGCCCGTGTCACCACCTAATGAGGAAGAAGTAGGGCACAAGACAGCAGAGGGCAAGAAGGAAAAATAGAAAGGGAAAAAACGAGACAAGATGGCAGAGAGCACAAAATTGAAAAAAAGGAAAAGAAAAGAAAAAGGAAAGGAAAAAAGAAAGGAGAAAGAATGAGAATCATTATACGCGTTGCGACGACGACATCTGTCCGTTTGTCCTGCCCCGGTCTCAACAGCAGCACACGCACCGCCACGCTATCGGAGGGAGCAGAGATGATGAGGTGGAATAGGTTTCACAATCTTCGTTTCGGCGGCATCCAGAATAAGGCTAACCGGGCCCCGGGGAGATGTTCGTTCCTTTCATTAGCTTATTCGGCTGGCCTCAACGGGAGATTGCGAATCGGATTCTAGTCAGCACCAGGCTCCCTCCGACGTTCCAGCTCCACTGCGGCCCCACCATCCAACTTCAGTCCTCTGTAGTGGATCATTGCAGGACCTCAAACCACGAGAAAATGAACTTGTGGAACTGTTTATCTATTCATAAATTTGAAATTTCTTGCTAAATAGCCTGGCATTATTTCAGTACGCGCAGCTTCTGTATGGATGTATTTCGCTAATGCTGAATTTGAATTCGTAGACTTTGATTTCGTACAGTTAATTAATGCCCGCTCATCCCTCTGTCCCTACAGTGCCATACATGAAGAAGTTACTGCTCATCTAGGTCCTACTTTTTATGGTTACCTTTAAATATAAATTTGTATATATCGAGTTTATTTCTAAATAGACACTGTCAAAGAAAGTGCATAATTATAAACATAATGAGTCATTGA
>JAUOZQ010001084.1:0-18617 GCA_030710315.1 Anomotaenia brevis
GCATCGTAATAATGTATTTTGGCATTCCATAAATTGAAGCAAAAATTTCGTCAATGAAACAGTCCTGGTCAACTAAGGTCCTGTATTTAAGCCCATCAGAGGCTTTTATTTGCGAAAGCCGTTTATCATGAAAATTGTGAAATGTAATATGTAAAATTGTAAAAAGTACACAATGTAAGATGGTGGGATGGAGAACTCAAAAGGAAAATGCACGGCGGTGGCGTGTGTTGGGACAAAGGACGGCCAGAATCAGCAGACCGAGCAACGGCAACACTGGTAGTGGCACAAGTGCTCACACTTGTTCAAGGTCTCCAACAACTTGGCCAGGAATCTCCAATATGTTTCCAAGTAGGACCTGACATTCCAAATAATGACCTCCCCATTGCAACGCTTTGTATGCATCAGTTGGATTTCCCTGTCTGGTCCAATGGAGAACTCCGCTTCTATGGAGAAGCCAAGTATGTGAGCCCTTCCTGTGGGAATCCAGATATAAATTCCTTTATCAGCCTACAAACCCCAATGTCGATGCGATGTCAAACAAACCGTGGTGATATTTATGGCAGGTATCCTAATGGTGCAAGTGAACCGAGAATGCTCCTTTGAGTATTCTGAGCAATTCGTCTGGAATTCATGAATGCTTGAGATATCTGATGAAATCAATCGTGAATCATTCACTGTCGTGTTCCACAGGGCGAAGGACGCGACAACCGTTGCCTCCAATTCAAGGCGCTTCGGCACAGGTCCATCTGATCGTGTAGATTAAACACTGAGCACGGTTTCACTTACCACTCTGACCTCTGGCTTGGCTGAGTACAAGAAGCGTGAGAAATACTATCGATGTCATGTGAAGCTACTTGTGTTCCTTTGCTGGAGCATATTTATACATATATGTGAGATGACCTTACTGGTTGTGCAATCAAGCATGTGAGTACCACGTAAACACAGGTCATATCATGCAGTTCAAAGAGGAATATATTCTCTTCTAAATAAATGAGTTGGGTCGTACGGATAGCTCAATTTTTAAAGTTTTAATTTTATAATATATACTACAAGCCTATTGCACTTATAACAATGCCATTGTGTGATGTTTTCCTTTGGAAACGAAGAACTGACATGCCGTGCTATTCCAGTGTATGAAATTTCATGAATATCAATCTTGCAGATAGTAGGTGATGATGAATTGAACTCCTCTTTATAATGCTGACTGGATGACTGACCAGTGAGTGAATGTTAAAACACACATTCCGACAATCGAAGAATGAGGGATTCGCGTAAGACTAAAACTGCATTCCTCTTTCGGCGTACTTTCAATGGCATCCCGTGTTTTGAAGGCAATTGATATTTCTATGTCAGCACAAATTTATACATCAGTGGATGCAGAATTTAGAGACAGTAAAACATTGAGAGAATAAGTATTTCCTGTTTTACCCTCTTCAGTTTTAAAATAAAATCAGTACATTCCTTTTCCAAAGCAGATGACTCACTAATGAGATTGAGTCTGTGATAGTCCAGTAGAACCACTGATACCCTACGAATAAACTTGCCTTAGAATTACCAGCTATCAATGCCGTTTTAGACGAAACATTCTTCATTTGAAGGGGGCGGGGTGCAGATGACCCTGTTCAGGCCATTGCAGGGCCACTAGACAGGGCTCTCACGGCGACGGCATAGCTCACGTGACGCTGAGAGTTGACGTGACGTGATGAGAGTTGTGGAGAGAAGAGTAGATGTCCACTCGAGATTTGAGTTGAATGATTTTAGACACACACACACACGCGTGGCACCAAGTTTCCGGATGCGTGAAGATGGCACCAAAGTGATTTGCGAGTTGAACTAAGCTTAAGTGCAGATTCAAATGGGCATCACGCAATTTCCTTTTAAGTTTGTTCGCTTTAAATAGATCAAAATCTGGCAGATTCTAAATAGACTTAAATGAAATAAATTAGTCAACAACGGAACTCACGATCATTTCAACTGGGGATTTTTAACATCAAAGCCATGGACTGGGTGTCAGAAAAGCATTTACATCTCCAATGACCCGTGCCAATGCGCTTCTAAAGATGTTGCGCCTGTGATAACGTCATATTCTTGCCATAAGCTGGCATTTGAAGAGGCCAAGGTTACTCACAAATGCAATAATTTCGCAACCTAAGCACGCCTGCTTGAACTCCTCAGAAAGAAGTAAACAAGCGGTCCAGACATACTCTGTTTTGCTCATCAAAAGTGTTGTTGCATTTTTTGCAAGGGAAATTCCATTACCTAAAAGCGATGATTTATTCATAAGACAACGTGGCCCGATCCCTCTGAGAGGTACCATCACTTCCCATTGGAATAAGCACTAACGTTCCGCGCGTGTGATAGAAGAGGAGGCGACTGGATTACGTGATTGTGGGTGATGGGTTTCGGTTAACCTGACAGATGGGTAAACAACTGGCCAGTTAGATTTCTGTAAGTGCACTCAGTCCCGTGAGGAGGAGGTGGAGAAGGGGTGGGCCGTGGTGGGGATGGCACTCTCAGGCTACCGTAGGGCTACTGCACTAGGATGTCACGACTGCGTAGCTCACGTGACGGTGATGTGAATTGGGGCCGTAGTCAGGCCATCTCCCCCCTTCCTACTCAAAACGTGATTTAACCTGACTCATTTAATTGCCAAAGTAGTAATCCTCAGGAGTCTCTTCGGAATTTTGTCAAGTCGCCTACGCCTCTTATCCTCCTGAGAGGCTATTTGTGTACATTTTGCACGTGAAATTTGAATATAATGAAGAAGTGTACAGGCAATTAGACAACTTGTAAAGAGGGCTAATTAAGGGGAGGGTGTGTCAGTGAGGAGTAAGGCGGGCAACACAATGGCATTTCGACCTGGCATGCCGGTACGTCCTGGAGAAGAGAAGACACCAACACCAAGCCAAGCAACCGCCTAGTAACACTGGTAATTGCGCCTGTGCTTGCATTTGTTTAAGATCACAACCATGGTTTGCAGGAATCTGCCCCACTTCTCATTGTGGGATCCACGTGGAAGAATTACTTCATCCGCATTGCAACGCCTCGTTTCCTTCAGTTTAATTTTACCACTTCGTGTAACCGCAAACTCCGCTTCCATCGTGAAGCCCTTCACGTGTAGTTCTCCAGCGTGGTACCTGCTTTCGTTTCCCAAATACGTCTACAATCAATTGAGTTTCAAGTTGTTCTCCAACCTACCGTCTTGATCTTTATCTCAGGCAGCTTAAATATGCAGGTGAATCCAACTCGTCCGATTGAGTCCCATGAACAACTCTTGTTCCATTTGTGGAAGCTTGGAACAACGGATCTTAAAGTTGCATCAGTAACCGTCGTATTCCACAGTGCGAAGGACACGGTGACTGTGGCTTTCAATTCAAACTGCTTCGGCACAGTTTCCTCTGCATCTGCATCTGCATCTGCACCTGCGCCTGCGTAGGAAATAAACACAAAACTAACATGCATGCACTTACACACTAGACTGAATGTAAGTAGAGAAAGAAGTATTAGCGGTGTCATGAGGAACGACATGCTTTCTTTACTTGGAGCATCCATGCATACATATACATACATATATAAATGCACACAGCGACCCCGCTGGTTGTGCAAGCAGGTAACTGGGTCAGGCAATATTGAAGGTCATATCGTTCTCCTCCTCTGTAGGTTTGCTTGAGTTCACCGACGAAGATGTCCATGTCCTCAGTGCCTACCACTGAAATCTCACCGTTGGAAATGAGCGTTATCCTTCTCCTTCTGCTTCTTCTTCTTCTTCTTCTTGCCGGATCTCAGCGTTTTATGGAGCAGCGAAATATGGGTATTTACTCCGACTCATCAAACTGCAATGTACAATCTCGCGGATTTTATACGCCCTACTCAAAACGCAACTGGAAATTGCTGTTATCCTCGGATGCATTTTAACTAATCAAACCCTCTGTTACAAAGCCATAATGTGAAATAATTGCTTTACAGGAAGTGAAGAATTCATATTAAACAGGCGAGCAGAGCTAAATTTAGTCCTTTATTTGCTAATACAGGTTGGAAATTACGCACGTCAAATCTCTCATTCCCCACAAGCCTCGTTGACCGAGCCAACCAGTAGACTTTCTTTTCTAATGGCCACTTGTCTAAATCATCATCAAATTTTAACTGTTTGAGTAAATGATCTTATCTGTGTAATATCAAGCACCTTTGAGGCCTCTTCGATTAACTCGTGTCCAAAAAAATAGTGCGGCATTTCCTCTTCTTCTTCTTCTCCTTTCACCTTTCACCCACACTGACCAGTGCAAAATGCCGCCATTAAAAACGCAAAGTAAAATTTGATTGTATAACCGGTCACTGCCACCACGCACATTCACAGTAACGCAGAATCGAATATTTGATTAAATTCACAATTTTTAGTCCTTGATCATAATTCTAAAAGGGGTAACTTATTCCATTCTCACAAATAGTTCACCTCTCTGCTAGCACTGTGCCTGCGTAGGCGTAAACGGGCTATGCTGCACAACTTCCAAGATAATTCTCCACTCAGAATTGTCTTTTTGTGATGAAATATTGAAAATGTGATTTGAAAAGATCTGTTCCAAGTTGTCAATACTTATTTAATCAGTCCGGTTGAATTTTCTTCAAAAGTAATTTCATAATGTGATGAAGACGACAATCGATTCGTCTTCATATTCGCTGAATCACGATAGTTTATTTTTCACTGGAGGTTGTTAATAGCTATGTTGGTGAAAGTCAAGGAGCATTTGTCGTAATTGGTCAAAATACGGTGTTGGTTCTATTCCCTTTGCTTTGTGCACTTCGATTTGCCTTTCAAGGAACTCACCTGCCAAAGAGCAGGAGCATTGTCTTGCATCTACTGGACTGTCGGCTTTGTGATCGAGCATCCCTATGGGGTAGGGATGTCGCGAGAAAATGTGGATGCTGTTGCAGAGGAGAATGTTTCTGCAATACTCCGGTAGCAGGAACGCTGGCCATCCGCCGTACTCCTCCAGAATTGAGTCAGCAAAGTTGGTGAAAGCGGGCCCCACCATGTGTCCGAGTTGGCGAATGGCGTTAGACATGTCCTGATTTGAGTAGTAGGCTTTAAGAAGAAATAGTGGGCGATGGGATTCAGTGATGGCAAATCCTGGGATACGACAGGCTGCATGTCTCAGTGAGAGAATGAGAAACTCAAATACCAGTTGGGCTGCGTCACACATCACTGCTGATGGATTGCCTAAGACGTCAAAGTGAGTGGTCAATTTGAAGTAGTTTGTCCATTTCAGGAGGTCTAGCAAGTTCCGTTCTCTTCCTTCTTCGGGGATGCTTTCGCCAAAATAACTGTCCAGTTTGGAACTCAAATCACCATCTCGTGGGTCCTCTAATGGATCCGTTCTGTATCGAAGGGGTTTCGGTCTCAAACGGCACCAAATCTCACGGACCACCTCGAATACGAAGGCCTGCTCCTGTTCATAGAGAACACGCAAGGCTTGAGTGTAACTTGGTCGACTCTCCAGTAGCCAACGCACCAAGTAACACACTACGCATTTGGCGTTGTAGGGCATTGGTCGATTGCGAACAGGAAGTTGATCGTCCACCAGCAGAATGTTGTGAAGGAAGTTTCTGCCTTCAATGAGGGCGTGCAGCTTCAAGACTTGGATTGGGGCAACAAGAAAGACAGGTAGGCGTGGGTGTATCGGGACTGCAAAGGGCGTTCCGTCTGGCAGGTCCTCAAGGTCAATAAAGAGGCGTCTGTGAATGCGAAAATTGTACTTCTTGTGAGGTAAGACGTCGTCGTGCACAAATTGACATCCTGGGTATTCAGACGCCTCCATGTTTGTCTCTTGAAAATGAAAGAGAAAATGAGTCGATTGCAGTGTGGGATGCTTTGTAAATGAAAGTGAAGTTGATAATGTTTCTGATCATTTCAAATAATTATCAATCCGTTTGATTTGATATCGAATCTGAGTACTGTTGTTTAATAATTTTGCATAAGAGACATATTTCCAAGCATCTGGTTGTCATGTGCGAAGATGACTCAACAGGTTCTGAGATTGATTCCAACGTCTCCATTTGTAGAGTGGACCTTCGGTTCTCTCCTGCTAAGTAGGCGAGTCTTTCAAGTCTAAGCTGATGCAAATATCTTTTTTAGAATGAAATAGTGATGGAAGAACCAGCGATAGAATTTGGGGAGATAAAATGTCTATTGCCTATGCTTAAACAACTGTCGATCCGTCTGGAAATGGGTGACAATCAATCAATGTAACTGTGGAATCGACCTGGGTCGGTGTTGATTCCACGATGCACCTGATGTAATTACTTGCTACATTCCTATGGACGGATTCGGTATTCTCATTGAACTCAAATTTCCCTTTGACAAGATCAGTTCGGCTTATATAAGAGAGATGTAGGTCGTTGTTTTTTCACGGTTTTTTTTAACTGAGATATTGAGGTGTTCATGCACATCTACTATTTAGAGCCATTATGGAGAGGCCGAATAAGAGGTGAATTTATGTTTGTTAAAAAATCAATGATTTTTCCTACTTTAAACTAAGCTTGAAAAAGCATGAAAAATATTCAGAATTTGAGCTTAGTTCTCATGATTTCTTCTCTTGAGCGAGTGATTTGGCAGCAACCAAGGGTTCAATTTTAAACGCTTACCAAACTGTCGGAAGTAATTTTAAAATATCTTATATGAAAAGATACTTTGAGCTTTTCCTGTGAAATCCTCTCTGGAATCGGAATATTATGACAGAGTCGCTAAATCGAAGACATTTTAGAATGCTTAATATAGTCTTGCATTAAATAAGGGGAAATTCTGGGAACCACTCAATATTCACACATTTTTACTATATTTCAGCAAAACACTTTTTAATATGGTTTAAAAACATAATCTCCTAAGACAATATAGCAACTGAACGGGGGATATTTATGGGTTCATAAAGCCTCCCTCCATATTAACTGTCACTTTCAAGCCACACTCGCCTAGGAATCTCTCAAGAAATGCAATGACTTCAAGCAAATCCAGTCGACCCAACAGTCTTGGAATGTTCATGCAGAAGTGGTGATTAACACTGAATTCAGTAACTGGCTTCTTTGTCAAATAATTTTGGAAACTGACAAAGCCAAGAAGGCGAGTGGTCACAGAGATTACAGGAACATCTTCTCCAAATCTTGAATGAAATTCTTTCCTTTTGAATAAGGCGAAATGTACTTTTGCAATTGATGGATGAGCTGTCAAGAAGCCGTTCAACAAGACCACCGTTCGATTCGCCGCCACTCTAACTTCGAGTAGAATTCACTCTAGTGACAGGAACCTCAAGGTCTGCCAAACCACGCCTTTATTCACAAAAAATCTTATTTTTCTTTGGAAGTTTTCTGTAAGTGAAAAGTTAAAAATGACTTAATTAAATGGAAGTGAAGAAGAAATAATTGACATTTAGAAGCTTATCATCACAGCACATCTGCTATTCATAAAACAGCCTTCAGGGTCAAGATTTTTGCATTTTTGCGTGTTTAAAATTTGAACACTACTTGGAGTATTTAAATTAACAAATCCTAAGGATATTACGTAAATATCAAAGCTTGAACATAATGTCAGCTCTCTCTTTTTGTTTCATTCTACTCGTATCCTAAAAGCATTGCCTGCCAAAACGTTGACATGCAGTCACTAAATACCCACAATTTACCGTTTAATGCATTGAAAAATAACACTAAAGGCGGGTTTACTACATGACTTATGTTGTAAGCAAATTGAAATATCACGAACAAACCTTTTTAAATTTCCAATGATCCCCATCGTTTTGACTAACAAAAACTTGCCTATCTAAAATGCATATTTCTTGTAATGACATATATATAGCAAAGACTCTGCTGGCAGTGAATACCTGTTTAAGTTAGTTTGAGCACCTCACGAGGAGTAGTCCACATCAGTCAGAACCAGTTTAAGGCTTCTTGCCAAGGCAGCCAGTTACATGGACAGATACTCGAATGTCTTCGATGCTATCGCATTCGTAGTGTAATTCATTAGCTAAGTATGAATATACCTGCATAACCTGTTTGAAAATGCAAAAGCAATGATAAAAATCCCAGTGGTCTATTATAAAGGCCAAAATGGCTCATTTAAAAGTGGAGATATAAAAACCCACAACAAACGTATGAATGAGGCCTTTCCAGGCCAGGTTTCTCTTAATGCCACGCCCAGAGGTTTTATGAACCCATTCACACCAATTTTTCAGCGCCTTAAATTACCGATTATTGAAACTATGGAAGCTATCAAGTGCATTACAATTTACTAAATTTTAATATCTTCACTGTATGAGGACATCAAATTTCAAAGAATGCTCACTCTTTAAATATAAGCATAGTAAGCAGATGACACTTAAGGAGTATAAAACGCAATTCATCCAAATGGGGTGTTATCTTTCTCCTCTTTGCTCGCTGAAGCTCAATTTGTCTAACAACGAAAACCGCAGCTGGAGCATTCCGTTGGATGTTCCATCAGTCGGCTCTGTGACCAAACACCCCTTCTGAGTTGAAATGCCACTTCAAGTGTGTGTTATTGACCAAGCGGTGCTTTTAACTTTAAATCCGCAAAAAATGAGTAAGACTACCGATTGAACTTGAAAGCTTTTTTTGTGAAAAGCTAATACGCGTATTGCATTTAAGTAAGCTGTTCACTCAAGCATAAATTTGAGCATGTTTATGCAGAAGCATTTCTCCTCAATTGGTAAGCCTATGGGACAAACTTCGAAATAAATTAAGGTAACTTCCAAAAAATGAAGTCGATTTGTTAATTTATTCAGTTTTGAAAATTTTCATTGACGCGAATTAAGCATTTACTAAAATTAAGATTACTTTTCACATTTTTTAAGCCAAAGGCCCCTGAAGTTCGTGCCACAGGAATGATTTCTGCTCGAAGCCAGAGCACAGATTCGATTGGTGATTTTGCTAAACAGCTCGATATCTCACCCATCCATTTCTGACTCAGGTCAACTGCGAAAGTTGATCATCTTAAGCCTTGACCATCTTATCGAATGTTCCCCTAGGTCCTGTAGCATATGGACATTGGAGAAGTTAAGATGCAGAATTTAGGTGGAAGCAGAGGACATGTAGTTTCCAAACAAGCTGCATTTCCTAGGTTTTTTTTCGAAAATGAAGAGGTCGAATAAATCTGGGAAAGGATTAGGAGAACTGGGAAATCACCTCCCCTAACTGCCACTGAATTAAAAATTTGCACAAAGATGGCGAACAAACGGTGATGCAACAATTTGCGGACCACATATAATAAACATATAATAATAATAATAATAATCAGTGTTAGAAAAGGACCATTGAAACTGAGAAAGAAACAAAACCTCTCCTTACTCTCGTTGAATCGAAAATTGTCACCAAAAAATGGAACACAGTGTCAAGCAACAAGTTGCAGACCGCATATGATCGAGGTCACCATCCTGGTATGAAGTGTTTACCTCATAGCCAAACAAATTTGGCCAAATGCGCTCGTGGAAGCAATGTTGCTCCATAATGCGTTACCGACCTTCATTTTATCCAGAAATCATGCTCTGAGTGCAAGGTACACTTAAACTCTGATTGATTTTGATTCCTGGAAAGAAAATTGCAAAGATTGTGTCATCTTGATGGGCTGCGGGACTGCAAACGCATCGTGAAGAGAGCTCCCACGATGTGGCCAACTGCTGTGTAATTCCACATATTTTAAGGCCACTTTTATCCTCATCTAGTCCTGTGCCTATTAATGCCAATTATTTCTTGAGAGAAATGAGTCGGTTTGGACCTATTTGAGATAAGTTTGCTTTTTTCGAATAAATCTGAATTAATCTCATCTGTGTGACCTTGATGAAACTTTCGTTTTCTGCGAATTATTTTCAATAATGGCACACAATCATGTGGAGAAGTATAACAACTAAAGTCTTCTTTCATTACTCATTACTCCCACTATTTTAAATAGGTAATAACGCTTAATTTGTCTCAATGACCACCCCAGCCAATTAGGGATTGAAAGTGTCAGTATGCATGAATTGAGAAGGGAGTTTGTTCAATTACGTGCATAGGATTACTGGAATTGTTTTATCAGCTGTCACTTTCTTTTGAGCAAACGGACAATGCACACGAACTCGGGACTACCATGAACTCCATCCATAGTTCTATTCTAACCAGCAGTATCTGCACGCTTGAGTTAGACATTGAATAAATTTTATGTCTTCGGCTCAGAGGCGTCTTCAGAAACTACGTATATTAACCCTTCTTAAATTGATGTCCTGCCTTGTTTCAATAAACATGTGTGAGATTATGTTCCAACTCTCAATTGAGCCTTCACATTCTCTTGTTTAATCTTTAGCATCTCGACTCTGTGGTGATTGTAGAAATTGTTGCCGTAATTGAAATAGAAATTGTCATTTAACAAGTTCTTAGAAGTTGATATCTACCAATGGAAGGAAACTCTGCAGTGCTATTTCTCGCACTATAACAAGTGCATCATGTTGCACAGTTTTCCATTTTCAATTTTTTCAGATTATTTCGTAAATGGCCAAAATTTACCCTAAAACATCGACTCAGCGTAAATGTAAAACCGGAATTTAGTGGACTGAATAAGAGCATACAATTTCATGATCACCAATCGAATCACACCACCACTCCAGGTTGCAAACAAAATCCACTCGTATTAATAAGACTGCCATGTCAGGCTTAATTTATTATATTATTCGTCTCATTGCGTGCTCATGTATAGCTTAGCTGAAAAAATGATTCCTGGTTTTCAATAACTTAAATTGTTGCTTATTGAGGTCGTCAATAAAGTGGCACCAATGCATTTATATCAAAGTGATGAAATGAATGCAGGTTACGAAAATACGGAAATGACTTAATTTTTCGAAGAAAAAGTAGGAATGGATAATGCTGGAACATTTTTGCCTCAGCCATCTAATGGCGCATTTATCTGAGTAGTAGTAGTCACTAAGACGAGGAGTTGGATCTCCCCAGATGGTAGCGCGCAAAATGATATGATATGATTTCATTTGATATAAATATAAGTTGGAGTACAATTTAAGATTAACTTTAAAGCGACCAAGGTGAAAGAGGACCGCGGATGGAAGTACGAGCCTGCATTAGCAGCAACAACGAACGTGGGGAGAGTGTGATGTTGCTTCAACGCTGCCATAGGGAGTTGTGAACGCTTATTCTGTCGGAAGGAGCAAAAAATCATGACTAAGCGGTTTGTGATTGGTCTGTGGTGGTTAGCGTCTGTCCTTGAAAAGCGTACCACATCGGCGCAGCGCATAATCGCTACCATGCGGCTACCATGCGATTTTTTATAAGATTACATCGACTTAAATTAACTCTTAGGATTCATGCCAATTTCGAGACAAAATCCTCAACAAATCCAGCACTGAATGCTCCTTCATTTATCAAAATATTTGCAAAGACTTATTCGCCCAGATTTAGGTTTGAATTAAAAAATTGTAAAAATCCTTTCGTCAGATGAGATTTTAAACGCAAAAGAAGAAAAAAAGTCACACGAAGATCAAAGAAACTAATCAAAGTTTAATTTCAGAAATTAATTCCACATATTTTGGAACACGTTCGTGTGTATGGAACACCTCTGGCATCTCCGGATTACAGGACACCACCTGTTCTTCGTGTTGCTCCAGTCGAAGCCACGAGGATACATGGCTTCCACGTAGACATTAACTTGCTTTGAGATTTCACGCCCACACATCTGGCAGTTTGCGTAGATGCTCAGTGTGCTTTCTTTTTAGTACGGCAAGTCGAGCAAGTTTCGCCGAAGCTGTGCATGCACTACAAACTGGCTGAACGATACTCAGATAAGAGTTCACCTTGAAAATCACTTTATATGACAGGAACGGTAGTCAACTTTGTCAGATTAAAAGGTGGCTCATATTTCTAGTCACTTACTTCTTGGAAAAAATAAACATGGCGAGGTTTGAGGGAGGAGATGAATTGCCAGCTAAAGTCACCTTTCCCTATTCATATTTCAGGTGAACCACATCTTTCTTATATTCGCACACATGTATTCTCAGAAATATTCCCAATAAACCCCTGGGACAGACGTCTTCTCTCCTTTCTCAGGTTTTCAAGCTCCATGTAGGAGAAGAATCTTGGAGTAGTTATCAGCTAAAATTGGTCATAGGAGGGGATCTCTATCGAGTGATAATCTACGTGATTGTCCACGAGGTCGAAGATATTGTCCAATCCCCTAAACATGATAAACTTCCACAAAACTGATCAATCTACGAATACTTCAGATTAAATAAGATTCCCACATTACCAAGTGAAGCCTGCCGTCACATTTTCTCCAAACACTTGGAAGATTGATATATTCAACTGCCAATGGTTCTACTTGGCATCCAAGCTGGATTCAAAGAAGATTCCAATTCTCCGGTCAAACTATTGTGCCACCTTATGCAGGGCTTTCTGGACATGCCACCGTCCTAAACAATCGAAATCACTACTCAGCTTCAAGCACCCAAAAATGGCGTTACTGTAATGTCATTGGTGTGCTGCTCTTTCCTCAACCATTCTCAACGAAAACCTTTTCACTGGATCTAGGTGAGGATATGGGCAAAATTCCACTTAGACTGTCTTCTAACAGATAAATGCCACACCCAAATCGAAGGCACCCAGGCTTCACAACTGGCCCAAACCGTTTTCCTGTGAATGCCTGATTATTATACCGGGGTTCAGAGCGTTCTGTGCATCGTCGGTAATGTTCCAATTCTGACTGACAACGAAACTAGGCCTTAAGGCACCATTTAATGGATCCATTGTAGATGAAGAAGGGTGGGCATTTTCAGAGGAAAAGAGATACTTTAACACATCTCTAATAAATATTCATTAATTATTCTGATCGAATTATTTTGGGCACCCTGTAAACTTCAGCAGCGATCCTGAGTGAGGCTGGTGTTGTTTGTTTGGCTAGCCTGTTAGATTCATTAAAAGGGAAATTATTCTATCCCAAACAATACAAATACACTTTGAGATTTCCAATTGGGTTTACTTTGATGCTTGTTCTCGACCAGTAAGTTTCTTACTTCAATCAAGAAAAATAGCTAAACTTTTCAAAGGATGGCTTCTTGTTGGGTGTCAGACAAGCTTTTAATATTTTTTTGAATTTCATTTAAAAAACGGTCGTTTAAACCAGATACTCCAAATTCATCCCAAGCCTCGGACTTAAAATCAATAAGAGGGCTATTGTAAATCGGAAATTTTTTAGAATAACGGTGACATTTGGATAAAAATTAATTGAAAATGGATTGATGGTTCATTTTTTTCATTTGTTAACACTTTTGGCAAGGAAATGGTTCCTTAATCTAACAGTTTCTGGCCTTATTGTCAACAAAATGGATGACCGCTGCGTACACATTGTCTTTATCACCAATTCGAAATGGTTTTTGTTCCTTCATCGTTTTTATTAAGATTTCGTCTTTTTTAAAAAATTTATAAACGTTCTAGAACGTCTCAGCTTTTTCAGGTGTGTGGTAAAACTAATAGTTTCCAAATTCTTCAAAAATATGAATGGATTTTTTTGCGCCTCAAGCAAGAGTGACGCAATTGCATGACTTCAGTAAAATTTTCATTTGACTTGCCAACTATTCATTACGAAGGCGTTGATTATCCAATGATCATACTTGTTTATTGTCTTAGAAATGTCATCCAGTATTTATCGGTCTCATTGCTGCTTGCTTTATTTTACGCTATTTTTATGTCTGAAAATGCGGGGGATGATTAGCATATTCACTTTTCCCTCTCGGTCTCTAACCACAGGGTGTATGTATCTTAAATTGAAGATATTTTTCAGAATATAATTTACTTTGTTATAAGTTGAGATAGAGTCCTTGTTGATTTCAGCAACTTACTTGTAGCTTTAAGAAATTCCTGCCTAAAGGATGCTCAGAACCTCCGATGACGGATTTTGTAAAAAGTCAAGATGGTTGGCGAATTTAAAGCAATTTGTCCATTTAAGAATCTTTAGAAAAGCAATTTCTTATTTAAGGAGTGCGTTCGTCAAATTAACAGTTCAGTTCTACATATATATCACCATCTCTTCGTTCCTCTAACGGACACACGCTGAATTGAAAAGACTTCGGCTTCAAAACGGCACCAAATTTCACGAACTGCCTCGAAAACAAGGGCTTGATCCTGCGCAGTCAAAGCATGCACGGCTTCAGTGTAACTTGGTCAACCTTCCAGCAGCCATTGTATCAAGTACCAAATGGCATACTGGGCATAGGCTGATTGCGAATATGACCATAGACGGCTTCTAAGATATTGTTGTCGAGAATGTTCCTGTTTGCGGATGAGGTGGGAGCAACAAGAAGGACGGGTAGTCGCTGATTTGACCTAATAGAAGCCATGGGTGTGCCATTTGGGAGCTGTTCGAGATCAATAAACAAGTGATTGTGAATATCTAAATCAAAGTTCTAGTGAAGCAAGTGGCCGTCATGCACGAGTTGGTATCTTGGGCGCTCAGACCTCGCTGTGGTTATCTTTCCAAGAAATGAGTAAAGGAAATTTGCGTAAAAAATATTTCAACTTGTTATTAAGTTGGTGTAATTTATTAGGAGTTCGAATACTGCACCTGTACCATATCGTGCACTGCCATCTGAGAACATCTTACTATGACTCAACTAAGTATCCCATGAA
Source organism: Anomotaenia brevis (assembly GCA_030710315.1). Lineage (NCBI taxonomy): Eukaryota > Metazoa > Platyhelminthes > Cestoda > Cyclophyllidea > Dilepididae > Anomotaenia > Anomotaenia brevis. Next base: position 14,659 of record JAUOZQ010001084.1, read on the forward strand.
AAATAATTAGTATTTCGCATTTTCAAATCTGAAATGAGTTTAACAGGATTGTTTCAATTAGGTTTTTTTAAGTAAGTTTCTCTTCTGGAAGCAGTCTCTTATTATTATATGCACCATTAGATGCGGTTTATTCATTCAACGACAAAACTATTGTAATATATTTTAATTAGGCCAACTACTTCTATAATCACCAAAAATTTGGGCGGTCGGAAAAACAAAATTATAAATGTGACGATATAATGAGAACTGAGTTCTACGAATGATGTGAATCAAAAACGGTTTACAGAACACAATTTCCGAATACGCTGCATCGACTGAAGACAGGATATTTATCCAATTTCTAACTCAAAATTGCAAAGCTGGTTAAAATGCAACCACGGATGCAGAATAGAGCATTTCCTCGTCCGTAATAAGTTCATGGGAGTCCCGCATTCGCTTTTATCAGTGTTTTGGTAAAAAGAAAGTGAAAGTTTATAGAACAATACGTTTAAATGCATAAACTCCTTTCTCAATCCGAACATAGTATCAATTCCAATCCATAATTGGCTGAGATGGTCATTGAGATTATCTAATCGTTATTATATATTAAAAATAGTGAAAGTAATGTGTAATGAAAGGAAACTTTAGTTTTTACACTTCTCCTAATGATTGTGGGCCGTTATTGAAAATAATTCACAGAAAGCGAAAGTCTCGTCAAGGTCACACAGATGAGATTAATTCAGACTATTTGGAAAAAGCAAACTCATGCCAAATAGGTCCAAACCGACGCATTTCTTTCAAGAAATAATTGGCATTAATAGGCACAGGACTAGATGAGGAAAGAAGTGGCCTTAAAATATGTGGAATTACACAGCAGTTGGCCACATCGTGGGAGCTCTCTTCACGATGCGTTTGCAGTCCCACAGCCTATCAAGTTGACACGATCTTTGCAACTTTCTCTCCAGGAATCAAAATCAATCAGAGTTTGATTGATTTGCACACAGAGAATGATTTCTGGATGAGATGGAGCAACGTTCTTCCTTCCACGAACGCAGTTGGCCAAATTTGGTTGGATGTGAGGTAAACATATGATACCAGCATGGTGACCTCGATCATATGCGGTCTGCAACTTGTTGCTTGACACTTTGTTCCATTTTTTGGTGACAATTTTCGATTCAACGAGAGTAAGGAGAGGTTTTGTTCCTTTCCCAGTTTTCATAGTCTTTTCTCTTTCACTAACCAGCCTCTATTTACTGAGGGACTCAAGGACAGGGAACTCTCAGCATAATCTATGTCTGAGACGGTCAACTTTCCCAGTTGCATCGAAAAATGATGGGTGAGCTATCAAGCTGTTAAGCAAGCCCAGTAATCGAATCACCACTCAAGCTCTGAGTAGAAATCGATCTCGCGGTCTGCTTGTATGAAAAAAACACCTATTTTGTTTCTTGCGAGTTTTTCGATTGAAAATGGTAAAGCGGTATTCACTTTCAAGGTAATAATCTTATTTTTTTTCGATGTTGTCACTTAACTGCTATAAATGCAAAAAGTTAGGGCATGGGCATAATTTGACTAATACTGAAGTAAATAATGTAAAAAATATGCGAGAATCATTTAAAAAACAATACAGCTCTGAATTTGAGTCCTTGCTTATAAGCTATTTTTAAAGTTGCTTTCAAGGTCAATAGTAATTTTATTCGCATCTCTCGCGTGTTTAAAAAAGTGCTATTTTACTCTAAAATATATATATTTCATATATATACCTGGTGAGTTTCTGCTTGTAAGATCCAATTTGAGTTTAAAACGAACCACACTCAATCCAGCGAGTAGATTACTAATCAACTGAGCTGAAATGCATCTTTCCGCCACTTCGAATAACTACGCAGGAAGAATTTTGATTATTCTAGTGATGGATCTCATACACGACTGGCTCGTGCCTCACGAGAAATTCAATCGCGATGTTCACTACCACCTGTACATTGACCTAGAAAATCTTCCAGTTGGAACACCTCTGGCATCTCAGAATTACACGCGATTGCCTGTGTTTCTTGTTGCACCAGTCGAGGCCTTGAGGTGTCTCACCTTCGATGAGAACCGAAACTTCCTTTCTGAGGTCTTCAACAATCCCAATTGGGGAGCTTTGAGCAATGAACCTGCGCCCTACCCTGATGGATGCGTAGTGTGCATTATATTACGCTGGCTACTGGAAGATCGACCAAGCTACAAGGAAGCTGTGCGCTTTCTGCATTTGCAGGAACCCGTGGTTGTTTTCGAGGTGCTCCGTGAACTCTGTTGCCGTTTGAATCCAAAGCCCTTTCACTATGGAAGATATGTGTTAGATGAACCCAGAGATGGCCACATTTACTCTGAACTGGAACGTCTTCTCGATTACGCCACAACTGGTAGACAGGAAATAGAAGGCTCATGGCAGAGAATTCTACAGTGGATTAATTTGATGAGATTCGTCGCTCAATTTAATGCTGCACATGCTCCAGAATAATCGAAGCAGAAATTGAAGTGGTTATTTGTCGCATGTCTTGTTGAGTGATATATAGTTCGAATATAATAAGTCACTGTCATCTGACCTCTTACTAGCTTTCTTAATTGATCTTTTCCGATCACGGAGAGTGTAAAACGCACAGGGGATCCACAACACTGTTGGTCCGTTTTTTTGCTACCTCTGCCTTTAAGCAAGGAAATCGAATAAGGCAATTTACTGGTAGATCATTGTCCTAGAGGGAGCGATCAGGGCAAACCACGCATTGTAATTGAAGCCTTCGCTTGGATATAAGAGAGCATAATTTTGCTTGAATAAATTGTCGCAGTTTTGAAGGTGTTGATCATGGAATCTTATGCTCCCTTAGGAAAGGAAGTCATCTTTGAGAATTGAAAAGAAACCAGTTTTGTGTTGTTGATGATCTGTTCGTCTCTATTAACATAAATGTGCCTAGTGAAATCTTAAACATGCTTTTATTAAGAAAAAGGCAATGTTAAGATTAGAATATTAGTCTGTTTTAATAAGTGACGTTTATGTAAAAATATTTGGTGGATACACTGGTGGCTAGAAATGCTGAAGTTGATGGATCTTTCTTCGGAATGATAAGCGTCGTAGACAGTGGCTTCGTAAGCGTCGGAAAGGCACCAGACTCAGTCTACGAGAAGAGAACTTTGTGGGAAGAAGGTCATTCTTCGCTCAGTCTTCTGAGTTCCACAATGAATGCCTGAATGCATAACCAGTCAACGTCATCACGTCATCACTCATGTTCTGAACCATCGCACAATGGCATTCTTGCAATTTGTTGATCTCACATAGACCATAAAGTTGTCCTTTCGTTTTTGTACGCGTAGATGCTGTCAAGAAACCTCTTCAACCACCATATGATGGTCCCTTCAAAGTTATAGTACGTCAGCCTACGTACTTCATCATTGATCGCAATGGTATCAAGGACTCCGCCAGCATCGACAGGTTGAAGCCAGCCTACGTTGATTCGCCGCTCAACACCAACCAAGCCAACTTCCCTCCCCCAGCTACTAATACTTCACCAACCGACCCTAAGGCAAATGCGTGCAACCCCAACATAACTAAAACACGTTGCGGACGTACTGTAAACTTCCCATCCCGCTTCACCGAATTTGTACACTAGCTATTTATCGAGCGTTTTCCATTGTAGAGTTTACCAACGCTCTAGGGGAGGAGTATTGTGGCGTACGGCTACCCAATAGGAAGCTCCAAGCATAACAAATCGATTCCGAGTACAACTCCCTATCAACCAATTACGGAGCGATTCCTGCTTAGTAGAAATCAGATGTAGCCTATTTAGACCCTCATGTTCACATCCAGATGCATACACATACTTGCTCCAACGTGCATCCCTGCTCCTTACTATCTTCTCGGTGCGGATACCGAACTGATAGGGTTACTTACTTTAGTGAGATAGTTCGTTGTTTGTAGCAATCCGCTACAGAGGAATAAAATATCTCTT
>JAUOZQ010001085.1:0-18617 GCA_030710315.1 Anomotaenia brevis
AGCCTTTAGGAGTACACTTTATAACTTGATATCAGGTCGAAGTCGAAAATATTGCGTTGAGAATGATTAGGGGTAAATATGTGGTTTTAATCATCATTTTACAATGTGTATTTTCCTCATTTAAAATAAGCATTGTTTAAGTTTCATAGTAAGCTTCTGAATACTGAGATCAGATATAATGATAGGTATTTGCACATAAAATACTTTGATAAATAAGTTAAGGCTCACCTTTTTAAACTTGACTTTATTATCTAAAATTTAGTCTCTTAATAACTTGCAAATTTTAGTAACTGTAAACGTTAAATAAAGTAAATAGTGCAATTCACCGTGTATAATTTCACTGCCAATATAAGCGAAATCATATGAGTGTTATTCAAATGAAACTCCTTTATGCTGGCCACAGTAGTTGCTTCTTTGATTCCCATGGAGAGCCGTTTTATCATTTTATAAGTTGCTTTACAACAATCACAATAGGGCCAAAATAGGGCCAAAAATTGAGGAATTTTAAGGGCATAAAAGTGAACTGAATTTACCTAAAATATTTTTTAAAAAAAGGTCGATGAGAAGTAAGAAATCGAATCGAAAGTATGAGATAGTGATAATTGGTAGAGTAAGTGTTCAGACGATGTATGGAGTGTAACAATGTCATGTAGAACATCTTTATTATTTTAATATGAAGCCAGACGCCTTTTCTTTTGACAGCTTTTTTTTCAATACTAAGAATCAGAGAGCAACTGCTCACTAGGGAATAATTTATTTTTTGTTCATTAAAACTACGTCAATGTATTTTATGAGTGTAGGTTAGAGTTATACTCAAAAAATAGGAAAGGTCCCTCCTAATTTATCATAGCCATTATTGACACGTAATAGTGTCAAAGTAAAGAATTTGCGACCGCTAGTCATCGAAGACTAGGAACTTTGCCAAACTATTTCGAAATACTTTTAAAACAAAGGTCCCTCAAATGATGCATAGAAAATAACAAGTGGACTTCATTCTTGTGCAATATAAATTTGCAATTGGCAGTATCGCAAAAGTAGTTAAACCTCAGAGCATTAGGGTAAGAAAAAGTCTACTGGCTACACAAACCCTTAAGTGGTTATCTTGGGTCGAATCGTATTTCAACATTGGCTTTCCTTCCGCATTTGCATGATATGGAATAGCACATTTTATTTTTCCAAAATAGGCATAAAGACATTAAATTATTTTCAACCTCAGCAAGTTCAAAGGTTAAAAATCCTTACAAGCATTCTCATTTATGGACCAACAGCCTCTCATTTCAAATAGCAAAATTCAACTCATGTCGGGCAATGGTAAAAACTACTTCATGAGAAGGTTCGTAGCTCGTAAACTTCTATTTGACGAAACTGAAAATCTTTATTTAAAAAAACACAGTGGTAAGCATCAAACATCACAACTGCGCAATTTAAGATCCTTTGAAAACGCCAGAAGGCATGTGACTTTCCTGGGGCTAATGCATCTTTTGCGTGCTCTACCTTCTAACCTATATATTACTAAGAAATTTCGCAAACAGCACTTGTTTTATTACGCACTGTTCACTGAGAAACTTTAGTGATTTATTTAAATTTATTCACTTTATAAGTTACCTGAGAAATTTGAGGTGGATTTTATTAAACTACCTGAATTCAGCTGATTGGTTGAATTTGTGCTGGATTCTGAGATATTAAATGACAAACCTCTACAAATACTCCTCAGTTTTCTATACCTAAAGTGTTCGGACTGTTGAAATCTGACATTGATGATAAGCGGTCCTTACTTCCTTCCTTTTCTGAGTTCAACCGTCGTAGGAGAGTCGTTTTACAAGAAATGATACAATATGTACTCTAGCTCTGCCTATTTTCCCTTACTGTTTGAACAGTGGGAGGATTCAGGCATACTCTGAACATCTCTGAAAAAGTGGATTTGCGCAAGACTTTGAAACATTCTCTCACTTGCAAGAGTGTCAGCTAACAAAAATTTCTTCTACACTGAATGTGTCTAATTAAATCAGACCAGCATTAAAGTATTCAATGCAATCGAACAAAGCACTCGACAATAAATTATCTTAAGACGGAGCCTATGCTCCTCCCACAAACACGTCCTGTACAAAAGAGTTGCTTGCGTATCTACCACATGCTATGGGCAATTAAAACTTAATAAATACAGTAAACACCTCACCTATATTTACTAAGCTATTCCTTGTAGATTTTTGGATAGTTGCAATGAAATGGATATGTCTCATTCTTTAGCGAACATTAATATCATAGGGACTTTGTTGAGTAACTCCAGTGTTAATATTCACATCCTATTAAAATATTGCACTTCTTAGTACCAAAATGCCACGTCTATGAAACACATCTATTTGATTTCATATAATGAATGACAGTTTTTGGAATAATTTAAAAGAGCCACACCTCTTTTAAGAAATCGTGAGAACGGGGGATACTTCGCCTTAATTTTGATACTAAGTTAGAAGGACCGTGCAATCTTTTCTCAAAAACTGTTTTCCTTGATTCTATGCGAATTAAGGTTAAGCGAAATGTAAATGCGACTTTTATAAATTGATTAGGAGAGTAATCAGTAACATCGATAGTAGGATTAAGCTGTAACTCGTCTCAGAACGCAAAAAACTAACTCAGTTAAAAAAATCCTGAAGATTATTGTTTAAGGATCATATAACTATTTATAAAACTAACTAGTTGACTTTTCTTACTATTTCTCAAAGAAGTCAAGCAAACAGGGTCAAGGAATTCGCTGATATTTAATTCACATAAAAGGACATTCACTAATTCCTCTAAATATGCCATTCAATTTTAAAGATAATTTTGCTTCTTCTGATGAAATCGATTCATTTGAAATGAAAACCTATCTAGTTACTTTTGTTTCCTTTTCTAGATATATCAACTATCGCATTTTAAATGAAGTGTCCCGAAACTGGAAAACAAAGAGAAGACGTTGGTGTAATAGTGATTGTGAGCGATGTGTATGTGCCGGTGTGTTAGGATATGAATGCCCTGATTTATTGGTAAACAGCATGGCCAATTAATCAATGTGAGTGCACTCAACCCATTGGGGTTCAATTAGTTCGACTGTCTAAGAGTGAGATGCATTTATCGGGTTACCAAAGCTTATACATATAATACTAACACACAAAATGTAATTAGTTTATTCGCTTATGCTCATTATGGCAAAGAATAGGTGATTACTGAACAGGATAATGGGCTGGATAATTAAAGTGCTGATATTAAAAGATTTAGAAATTGAAGGCGAGGTCTACTAGAGACTTGCTGTGACGAAGGTTAGTTTATGCGGTGAGATTTGGCAAATATTGGGGAGAAAAGGGAGTGAGAAGCGTTCGGGTATGTTTGAGGAAACTGCTGGCTTAGTAGATGTGGTCAAGTGGAAACCATTATGTTGGGAGCTTCTTCAGATTAAGTGCTGGACAATAATAATGGCTATTGAAGTAGTATTGGGTATGAAAATCCGAGGTGATCTATGATATTTTTGATGTGATTGCGTTATGTAAGGTATGCTCTTGAAGGACGAAACATCACTGTCGAGTTGGCTGAACTGGGTCATTTCTGCTAGATAAATATAATTGCGTAGTAATTCGGATAAGTTTCATTCGTTAATAACATTCCTAACGTGATTAATGACACTGCTGTGATTCGGCAGCTAGTAGGCTGTTGTGAGGATTTAATTGAGCCGAGGGAGCTAAATGTTGGTTATTCTTGGTAGAGAAAATCACATGGGGCTTGCTTCCAATTCCTCATAACAAGTAGTGGAGGTCATTTCCGATTACCAATTTGTGATTGACAAGTTACATGCAGATCCTTTCAAACACGGATCAGACACCCTTATGAGGGAGAAGGGAGTGCTCTTGGAAGCGTGTTTTGATGGGAAAACCAAGTACATGGCAGAGACTTGGGTTTGGAAAACGTGGAATTTCATGAGAATCGCGACGTAATCAACCACCACCATCTACATTCTTCTTTAGTTAATGTACCTATTGTTAAGAGATTAATTATTGTAGATGTATCTGCGACTTAAAGTATCATTCCATTTCATTCACAATTCGATTGCGTTTTAATTAAAAAACTATATTTTGATTTGACATCGTAAGAGTGAAATTGTATTTTTAAAATATATATTACCGCAGCAGTCGCCACTAATGAACAGTAGATCGAATTTTGTGATATTAAAATCAGGCTTTATAAATAGTTTTTGCTTGAGCTCATTTTAAAATAACGCAATTAATTTTGCATGTCAAAGTTATGGAATCCTTTATATTGATATGGCTTCTTCATATCAATGTTAAAATGTGGTGGTGACTTAAATGGTGTCTTATGCAAGATGGTATTGATTTCTGAATTTCGAGATTTAGGGATTCAAATAAAACTTGTTGGTGGATTAGAATTAGGGGTATTTTTGTTTGGGTGCTTAATATTTTTGTGTTATAAAGGACTTGAGGAAAATTAGCCCAAGCTGTTGGGTCCTACACTCATTGTCCTATTGCCTGACAAATTACCTAGAAAAACATTCAAGCCGTAGAACCCAGACTTCGATCACAAACCTTTATGGATACCGAATTGGTCAAAATATTGAAAGCACTAAAATCGTTGGCATTATACACTTCAAGCATGCTATTGTTTATGATTTTTTAATTCACTATTATTTCATATACGTATTTAAATTAAATTTTTAGTGTTATTTAAAAAAAAACATTTACAATCTCAAATTGTAATTGGCTATAATTGGTTATAATCTCAAAATTAGTGACTGTCGTCTATAAAAGAGTAAACAAACGTCGAAATTTGAAATGGTCTGAGCGAGACTGTCGCACTCCAAACCTAATTGTTGGAGAGCATTTCAAAACCGCAGCAGCTAAAATCACTGCAGAACTCCTCTGTGACCATCTACAGAACCTAGTTTCCTCCTAACAAATCTGCTCGCTGGGAGCTGTATACGGAAGCTGGATTCTACGGAGGAGCTGCAATTAGAAAAACACAACTATCAAAGGCTATTTTTTCAAAGCGCTTTGAGTGGCGGAGTAGAAACCTCCAGGGCTCATCTAGCCACCGCAATCTTTGCATTCACTTGAACTCATTACTGTTTCCTATTTATGGTCGATTTTAGAAATGTAAATGAGAAATCAATTACCGCCGCCACCATAGCCTCTAATAGAACAGGAGACTGTTTTAACAATAAAGGTTAAAATTAATCTTAAAATAAATCCCAGTTAGCATGATTCAGTACCTGAGCGAACCAAGGTCGTAATTTCTGCAAAGGTTGGACCTACATAATCCTAAAATATATTTTGTTGATTTTTTTGTAGGTGTTTTCAATATTTTGTCCAACCGCATTATATGTATATCGATATATATCAATATATCAATATCGATAAAAAGCGTTTCTTTGGTATGTATTTAAAATAATAATATAGTTATGAATATGGGATTTCATCAGGAATTGACCTTCTCAACAGTTCCTCGCACAAAATATTCCAATCCCTTGTTGAAAACGGAAATCCTACAGACTGCGTTTTTAGAGAAAATTGTATCTTAGCAATTTGAAGGTCTTTATTGCCTGCCATCATTACGAATGACGTTCTAAGGATTACTCAATGTCAGAGCACAATTGGGACACCTACCAACTAGCAGCGGCCATGACCTCCTTATTTGGATCGTTTGCAATAAACATTAGCATACATTAAACTCTTTCATGTTAGCCATGGTAATAGCTTCGTTGATTCTCATGGAGAGATGTTCTCGCATTTTATGAATTGCTTTACAACAAATACTATAGGGCCACTTTTTCCCCGAAAAAATAAAGCGTTCAATAGTAGAAATGTGAACTTACTTTGCTTCAAAGAATATCTCCTACAAAAATAAATGGATACAAAGTCAGAAATCAAAATGCAGGTATAAGATAATGATAATTGGAAGAGCAAGTGTTCCGACGAATTACTGAGTGTAAAATGTCAAGTGAATTATCACAGTTATTTAATAAGAAGCTAGACGGCTTTTCTATTTACAGCTCTACTTTTCAATATTAAGAATCATAGACCAATCGCCTACAAGGGAATGATTTTTTCCCATTTATTAATACCAGTGCATAATTTACAAATTTGAAACACCTTCTGATAATTGATAAGTGGGCTTGGCAGGACCTAAAACAACAAATATTAGAACTATGACACTGTATTTTATGTGTGTAGGATATAGTTGAACTCATAAAATAGGAAAAGTCCCTCCTAATTTATTAAAGTTTTTATTGACACTTAATAGTGTCAAACCATGTCGGAGGACCATAACGAAGGCTATCACTATCGCTCTACATTTATGGCTAAAATCTCGAATTTTTATTTAACTTTTATTCGAAACGTGATGGCCTGTTAAATGCAAAAGCCAAAGTATTAGACGAAGCCAAATTTAGATACCGTTAGGCTTAAATAAAATTTCAGGTTTGTGACAGAACACTCCGACATACGTCATCAAAGACAAGCATGAGCTAGTGACGCATTCCATAGAGGTGCGGAAGCAATTTAACAGCTCTAATAATCAATAATACAGTAAGATTTGCACATTAAAGAAGTTAAAATTGAGAAGACTATTCTTCTAAGCATGGACCTTTATATTTTGCTAAGGATGGATTTTTACATTTCTTATATATTTTATTCCATTTATGAATTCAGGCCAGATGCAAATCTTAAAATATTTGGCATTAATCTATGGGAAAGAAATTACGAGCGAAAAAACGTCCTTTTTTCTAATAATACGCATTCGATATTGCTGAATTAGGAATGGCGTTAGTAGTTACATTTCAAGTTGATTCATGATTGTCGGGAAAGAAACCTGGATTCCAGCAGTTTCAATTTCCGATAATATTTTGCAATAGAATTTAATCAGCAACACATGGGGAACACAGTTTCCCAACCCTGAACAATAGATATCATTTTGGGTCTTCACATAAGATGCATGCTTTTGAATAGCAAACTTACAGAATTATGGATAGAAAGCATTGATCAAATTCTTAGTTTATGTTTATGTTTGTATATCCATAATACATTATTAAGAATAGATACATTTCTTTTAGGCATGAGCTTTAAAATTCTTCCTAGATTCATGCATAGATTTGTAACACTCATTTTAATAATAACTTAAGAGCTAGGTTTCTTACAATATGTAAATATATATATTACTTTCTGAGCTAACGCTCGATTTCCAGTTCTTCTAATAATCAAAGCTTGTTTGCCTATCATATGCAAAAGCCATTATATTCGTCGTAGGCACTATAGGATACCACTAAGCTTAATTATACATCCAAGGGTGCCACGGAGCACTTGAATGCAAGTCATTCATTATTTCAACATCAAGGAATTTAGACATAACAATGCACTTGGTAGAAGCGCCAAAGCAAGCTGAATTCATTAATATTGGACTAATATTTGACTTGGGTTATCAGCTTATCTAATGAGGATAACTTTTGTTTCGTTGAATGCTACCACCACACTGAAAATTAATCATTCTTAGGGTTTCGTAGTGTAGCTTGAGACAGCGGAGCTTCACATTGCTCACATGCTAAATCCAAACAAATAATGGGATAACTTCGAATACATCTCACCGACTTTTCTCTCTTTTCTTTCAATCTTTATCCCTGTGACGAAAGCAACTTCAATAAATCAGAATCTTTGCGTTTATAGGAAGAGTTGGTTCTTGTGTAATGAGTTTGTGTAAATGAGGAAGTCGTGGTAATGAGAATTTTAGTAAACCACATTTGTGTTCGCACATAACTTATCGATTTTCTGTTGTATAAGCACTTATACATTGCTCCTAATGCTGGTATCTTTGTTTCTATTAGCACTACGAAAAGATGTTTTATGTCATTTAATTTAAATGTTTTCTTTCAAACTCTATAGATTTAAGTTTCCCTTAGAAGCAGATCAAGGATGTTTGCTCAAAGAAGCGAGGATCTTATTTGGGTTGTATTGAGTGCAGAAAAACCTATTCAGGATATTCGACTTTTGAATTTTGGTGTTTCTAACGTATCAATCTTAAATTCTTTCCCATTGAATGCACAGCTTAGGAATAGGAAAATTGTTCATAGAGATGACAATGGTGATTTTTAATATCGCAAACAATTCTGTATTTCGACTCCTGGTTGGTTAACCTTTTCTATGCGATTTCAATTGAAATATTTGCAATGGCTCTAATTACTTTCTTTTTAGTTCATAAAAAGTAAATGAATCCACCCGATTCTTTCTTCATTACTCAACATTACGTACCCTGAACAGATGAAAAAGCCAGGTACTGGAGGCTTAACTAACTCACACCCAAACGTGCTACAATGTGTGTCCATATTGCAGCCAATTCTTGCAAAACAGGTTAACTCTACTCAGTCGCACATAATGTCTGTTGACAGTCTGAAACTTTACAGTAAAAGATTACACTTAAATTGCGTTTTGCTCAGTCAATATTAATGCGTTATCTGAAAAGGTTATCTTAAAGAAGTGATTAATTTATTTTTCTTAGGTACTATCAAATGTAATAGAAACCACAATCGAGATATGCAGAAATAAACTCCATTTTGATTCTAAGTATTTAGTAAAGTTCATTTATTACGACCTTACATCTTTTACACACTCTATCTCATATAAATGTTCGATTGAAATCTGTACTGTAGCATTTGGAATAATCTAGTATTGCAATTGTTGCCTTGACTAGAAAAGTGATTGATACTAACTTTATCGCCATGTTTGAAGGCAATAAAGATTTCCCTACATTTCATTACAGAGTCAGATCTCGCTAGAAGCGCCTTCAGAAGGGTGACTACCGGACTGACTTCTTCAGAATCTAAATCAGGGTCGAAAGCCATCTTCGATTAGTTGGGACTTACATTAACTAATATTTGGCAGCCGAACGAAGCAAGTGCTGCGATGTACAGTGGACTGAAGGAAATTTCAACGGAAGTGACACATTTTAATGCTCTTAGCTTAATTAAAGAATCCCACGCTCGAAAGTGGGAGCTGATAATTTCGCTTGCAATATTTTAATGCCGAAAGTCAGGTTCCGTGTTATAAGTACGTCTACAACCTGATCATACATTTCAGACAATGACGACATTTCATCTTCGCCTCTACTCGGCGAATGTGAATATTTCAGGATTTCTACTGCGAGCAACATTCGCTTTTAACAATGGGGAAATTAATCTCGTTCGTGTGGATGCGTGTACCAGCGATCTAGTCGTGTTGCCAGCCAATTTCCCATTCAGCAAAGCAAGCGAATTTCTGAACGCATTCAGACAGTCTGAATAGTTGCATTCCCATGTGCAAAGCCAGGTTTTAATAGAGTGACCAACTCTCTGAGACTCAAGATTTGTAGCTTTCGAAAATCTCTAATGAGCATCAAATATTGCATGGTATTCTGCATCATCCACTGTCCACAGTTACTTTATCGTTCCCTTCTGGCATTCTTCTCAAGTATTTATCCCACATGTCCTGATCTCATTGATTAAATTGCATTATTGAGTCCGCTTCTTGATTAGACTTTGGAAGGAAGCACTATTTAAGCAGTTACTACCGCCCTGTACATCGAACGACTTTGGGATTCATTTAGACTGAACAATTTGCAAATAATACGAATGTTAGCTGGATGGTATTTCGCAGTGGTTGCATTCATATTCTCATTTGCCTTGTGCTCAGTGAGGAATAAGACCAATTTTGCAGAATTTGTTCACAATAATTTTGTGAAACTGAGTAATTCATAAACTTTGCATGACTTTAAGATAACTAAACCGTATATACTTAATTGAATTGAAATCAAGTAAACAAGCAGAAATGCAGGTCTGAGAGGCTGAAATGAGACTCTTTTGACCAAGTGCAATACCCTGGGATTTTCAATTTTTACCTTAGTTGATTGGCGGTGTCTGAAAAATCGTCCTGGTTTTAAATTGATTCCCAAGCGGGTTCGCGTTTTTTTAGATGAAGGGAAATCTTCATAAAATTAGTATCCTCCCTTTAACTATCAACGAATTTGCTAGTTTTTTTTGATTCGTTACCGGTTATCTGGCCTACGTTCCAAGATGATATGGCATCACCTTCGTTTCCTAAAATAGCCATACTCGTGCAATTAAAAATCGCAAATAGAAATGAAATAAAGACGTTTCTATTTTGCTCAAGGCGTCGATGTGCAACATTGGTATCTAAGATGACTGTCCTAAATACGTGATCACCTAAATACCTAGTGACTGAATGTCACTTCACAAGCATTCCCTTTCCTAATTTGATCAAAACGTTTAGGCCAGTCAACTCCATAGACTCTTGCATAGACTCATATTGACCTTAAAATAGTGCAATGATGCATCCACTGACATCAACATAATTTCCACTGAAGTCATGCAGATGGTTGGAATATCGTATAAAACCGGGATCAGTGTTCTGCGCAATGGCTTATTACATCTCTGCCTTCTCTACGTCAGGTACCAGATTTACCAACATCGAAATCTAGAAGAGTCAAAAACTATACCATTAATCGGTTCCTCAAAGGTTCCGTACGGAGTTGTGAACGCTTATTCAGGCGACTGAACACAAAACCATGCTAAGAGACTTATGGTTGTTCCGTGGTCATTAGCGTCCTGTCCTTGAAAAGCGCATCCGTATCAACTCAGTCCATAATCGTAGCAAACTTTTAAGCAATATTGCAAATTGATACTATTGAAACACTGATTTCATATACCTATTTCACCTTTTGAAACTTGGAAAAAAATTAAAATAATATTTTACTGATTTTGTCAAGAAGGAATATAAACTTGCATAAGCCTGAACGATGGCATCCTTTTACCGTTTTTGATATCAATGCACTTGAAAACGTTTTAGATACGTCCTTAGTATTGCCATCCAATTTGTTTCAAATTTGTCTAAATGTCGTTAACGTGAAATTAAATATATTTGAAATAAAGGATTTCAGCTTGCATGTGATAAATTACCTCGTAAATAGGTTGTGTACGATTTAAACCGACGTATTTTAGTTACTCTTAAAATGGAAATGAAATATAACTGTAATATGCTCATAAATTAATTGAAAGACGAAAGACAGGATGTATCACATTAAGCCAATCAAAAGCGATTTTTAGCACGCGATCGATATGCGATATTGTGGCGCAGTAAGGACTTCCTGTACAACTTCAAGTGGATACAATCGAGGTATTTGGCTGGGAAGGTGCCCCGGAGGCGTGGATTTCCAGTCCAGCTAATACGTTTCACTCTAAGACCCTATTTGAGCTTGAAAAGGTGCCTCGGGTTCAATTCAGTTTCTTTCACCTTCGTTTTTGCATCATACCCTCAGTAGACCTCACTCCGCGGAACATTTACTATAGTTAATCATGATGTCTTTCAAAATGGGAAGAAAATTACGGTCTCTGAACAGTTTAAAATCAAACCAGTACAGTTAACTAGAAAATTTCAAAAAAACAGATTTGCATTCTCAAATCCACATGGAATTTCTACCACTGTATTTGAGACTTGAATTATAGTGGGGGCATACGAAGTAGTCAAATGAATCTTTGGACCATTCTAAAAAACCGCTGAGGTACACCAATCCAATGTTCGGCCTCGTCAGCCTCACCAAATTTTAGCAATCAGATGGTTTTAAAGTTAGTCGGATTGAGGCCGCACAAGGTTCTTATGGCGACGGTTATTTCAAGTTAAATGTTCTACTATTACAGTCTAATTTGCGTGTTAACTGAACCTAATTTAAAGCAGACACGGGATGAAAAAAATAGTGGAAACACCCAACGTCCTCATCATACCCTTGAACACGGGATAAACAATCCATGTTTTGTTTCGCAGTTTCGTTATTTGATATATTAATTAGAAATAAAAATTTATACTGGCACTTAAAAAATTGGTTATAACATTATAAAAAGATAGACCTCTTGGACTTTGAAAAAGGCTAAATTGTTGGCGCTCGTATGGCAGGCAGTTTCTTAAAGGCTACTGGCTGCCGCCTTTGTAGGAGAATCAACCAGTTTGTAGAGGGAGGGTCGCACTTAGATTCTCTCCAGAACGGGTTACCTATCCCTAGTTAGACGGCTTCTCTACCGGAAGAAGAGGAGACGTGTGACCATGGTGTTTATTAGATACGTGTGCTAAGTGAGAAAAGCACTCAAGCGCTTTTACGTGGTACAGGAACAAGGGGACACGGCTACGTGTCTGGGAAGCTGTCTGGATTCTAAATTGTCGCGTCTCGGTAGCTTTTACGTGGTATAGAAACAAGGGGGCATGACGGGGTGTTGGTAGACGGAGCTGTGTGTCTGGGAAGCTGTCCAGATTCTAGATTGTCGCGTCTGGGTAGCTGACCTCGCACTGAGCCGATGATGGGAATAAGCGGCATGGTCAGGCCGCACTAGTTAGAGGCAACAGTTGTGTTAAATTGAGTGCATTATGCTTTTAAGAAGAAGTCGACCTCTCAGTGAGTCTTAGTGATTCATGTAGTCATTTTCCTCATTAACAAAACATCTCTCGTGAGTCATTCACAAAGCCTTTTATTTATTTATAAAGTATTTTTACCAGAAATCTACAGAAAAAGCACTCTATACACCTTTCAAGAAGCGCTGTGCATCAATCGTAGCGGTGGAAAGTAAGTTGAGATTCGTATTGCTTACCGGAAATTGCTGAATAGACCATTGTGGCTAATTTTAATTATTCTTGGAAGCCGTGCCCTGAACTAAGCACTTGCCTATTACATAAAGTTATGTAGCAATATCTTGCACAATCACTGATAATTCAATAAAGGTGAAAGAACAATACTGCTAGATCATGAATAGCACGTTTTATATTTGTTCATTGGAAAGTGTAGTTGAAGGTGTGGATTGTCAGTAATAGAATAGAGAAAGTTGTTAGTTAACTTGTTGATGGTAAGAGCAACTAATACTTAGGATAAGATTCGACCTTTTCTGCAATTCAGCTCAATCCATATACAACGTTACACGAAAATTGCTATTTCGTAGTCTTTTAACTACGATTGCAGTTCGTATAATAGGAATTAGAAAATGATTAATCATCAAAGCATAAGGAGGATTCATCTGATTGGCTTATGATAAATTGTGTTGTTGCCAAAAGAAATTGATATGAACAAATCAAATCCACAAATTTACAAGTCTTTCAATTTACACTTTCAATACACTTTCGGAATTTTTGTAAAATTCCCTTTTTTTAAATCCAACATGTACGCATGTTATTACCTCCCATGGTCCCGATTCTCGTCACTGTCAGCTTGACTTCAGCTCTGCTGTCTCAACAGTCAGCCTAGTTGCTCTCATGTCCTCATACTACTGGATTCCCCAGTCCCCAATCGAAGTCTGAGTCATGTCCGCTTGTTCCTTTGCTACTTGAGCTTCTAGCCAACATTCTGGTAAGCGCGCTTCTAATAAACTCTCCTCCAGTAGTCTTCTTCTCCACCGCGCTTGGAACGGGTAATTAATCTTATACTATCTGGAAAAGGCGATACGTCTAGGAGAGGTTCTTACTGTTGTTGATCCGTCTAGCAAGAGAATTGGGGTGCAGCCATTCCACCACAAGATCGTCCTTCTGCTTTAACATCAAGCAGTAATTCGTACTTTGCGGTTTGTATGATTTTTTCTAGTACTAAAGTCATCGAATGGAGCGAATGATAAGTTGAGTAGTCCTGGAGAGTTGCTCGAATGCATTTCCGCTTCTTTAAGATCAGAACATACCAAACTCGTACTAATGTAACTGAAAAACGGAAAATCCCGGTCATCCCTGTTTGAACCATTTTTTTTGGATTTAGACTTTCTGAATGACGCCGGCTGTCCACTCGACAGACAATGACTTGACTTCCTTAAACATAGGAATGGAGTGGTAAACCAAAGTCGCATCTCTACGTCTGCTTGAATAAATTCTGTTGATCAAGACAAGATTTTGAGTGTTTAAAATCAGAGAGAAGAGAAGACGTCCGTCCAGGATGTGTGTGTGTGGAATCCGTGAAGGCAGATGTTTTAAGATGTGGTTGACCTGCTTTGTCGGTAAACAGCATGACCAATTCGATCAGGCCAGTGCACACACTTAAATGGAGATTAGCATATCCATGGGTAGTGGTACGAAGATACTCATAAGTCACTCTAGGGTTGTAGAGCTTATGCGCTGCACAGATATGGATACGCATTTCAAGGACAGGGCGCTAACGACCACGAAACAACCACAAATCGCTTAGTCACGATTTGTGTTCGGTCACCTGAATAAGCGTTCACAACTCCCTAGGGCAGCGCGCAAGCAACACCTCAGCCATCACGGGCCGGTTGTTTCTCCCATTGCAGGTTTACACTTCCAATCTCGGTTTTCTCTTATCCTGGACACTTTTGGAGGACCAATTCGGGGTGGGGCAGTTTCTGTTACACTAGCGCTTGAGATACGAGTACCGTCAATTGGACCGTCAAGAAATCTACCATTTGAAGAGATTCCGACCACTCTTTTAAATGAACATTAAACTTTAAATTATATGAAATTTTCATTGTTTTGAACATATTCCAATGTTATGATGTCAAAATATCAGGTGTTTCCACTGTTTTGTCAATCCATTGTATGTGCTTGAAGAAGAAGGTTTGAGGCAACATAATCCGTGTTTTCCCCCTTTTTGACCTTATAATTGAACGAGACAGGCCAAGGGCTGTTCTTAGCCTGACGCCTATAAAGTGATCGAATTTGTCGATAAAGTCAAGTGACGGTTAAGCTGAGTTACTTGGTGTGGCTAGACTTATCGTGAACCCGGGAAGTTGCATGGCTTGGTGATGCTGAGTGTACGTCAACCAGGCGACTACAACGTCACCGTTGAGTTTTCAATTGTTTAGCTATTCAAATTAAATTCTCTTTGATTGGCTACTAGGCAGACTACCAACTGAGGACATGATAGTAGCTAGGCCTTCCAGACTGTGTAGCTAAATTCGCGCTGAGCAGGTGCTGAGAATACTCACTCTTCTCTGTATTCCAATGATATCGACCACAGTTTAAAGGCACCTCAAGGCCACGCAAGTAGTAGTAGTTATCGCATAAGAGGCCTATGCGCTCTTGTTCATATCCTATAGACGGACTAGTCCGTTAACCTAACATGGAATACTTGAAAGGCAATTATCAAAACGGTGCCAGCAATCACTTGTAGTATCATTTCAACGCTTGATCAGAACTCAGAATGATTTCCGTTATAAACTGCTCATTTAACCAAGTAAAATTTTGATAGCAGGCGTCCGTCTTTATTGAGACGCGAATCGTATCGGTACATCCCATAATTGAAGAAAATGCAAAGGGGCATTTTGCAACGACTTATGGGGAAGGCATAATTTTTCCACCTTGATGCATTAAACCAAACTAAACTTTGTTTTGAGAATAAAAAATGGAAGTTTCCTTGAATGAAACCGTGCTAACATGGTAGTACGACCCAAGAAACGTTTGTGGCACATTATCTTTCACAAACAGTTCAAGAAAAGAAACCCACGAGCCGACGAATTGGATAGAGACATTCACTCAGTTTTCCACCTTCTGGAGATGAAGATGAATGCTTTTAAGGCTTAAACGAAGCTTAAATGGCAATTATAACGCAACTGATAACGCAGTACTTTTTTAAGTGCCGCTTCAAGGAGGTCGTCGTATAACTTCAACCAGACGTCGCCCAATTAGATCTTCATTTTCGTGGAGAGGGAAATTGCCACTTGTGAATTTCTTAGACCATCTTCTGCAAACAGCTTCCCTCATTCACATAAGCCGCTTCTGTTAGGCAAAGCGAAAATTGATTCATTTGAGTGAATCATAACTCGAGAGTAATGTGTAACAATACTAGACGTTCTAAATTGCTCCTTAAAATTTTTTCAACTAAACTGATTTAATTTGCGGACACAACTTATGGGAGTTACTGGGAGACCATCCAACTGCGCTTTCTAAAGTATTTCACCAAGTAAAATAGTTCATAGCCTAATACTGAATTGGAAATTTAAAAGGCCCGAATATTAAATGGCACAGGGCTATGCAGTGGTAACAAATTTGATACCACTGGACGGCTGGCCATTCTCGCACAAAGACTGACCCACTAATCAGTTAACAGTAAATTCCCTTGTCATAAGTCCTCATCCCCTTGAATCACTACTTGTAGATTCCCATTGGTTCGGCTTTTGACCAAATTATCAGGTCACCAAAATGTGGGCACACTCGACTTAAAAAAGGTCTGGTACAGACGACTCGTCATCTTACAATTGGTATTTGCTGTCTTGAAATGAACTCTTTCGCAGCTATCCACTTCATGATGAACGTTCCTGTCTCTTGGTAAATTGCAACGGACCGTATGGTATATATTGGTTTCATACCGAAAAGATTACACATATGTATTGGGATATTCAAATTTCACTTCAGTCTATTAGAGGTGTCTGGAAAACCGTCCAAGTTTTCAACTGATTCCATAGCGAGTTCGTACATCTTATTAATTTCTTTTGGTGAAGGTAAGTCTCCATAAAATGAGTATCCTCAATTTTAACCATCAACGAATTCGCAAGTTTGTAATAATTCGTTACCAGTTATCTGGCTTACATTCCAAGATGAAACGGCATCACTTTTGTTCCCTAAAGTAGCCATATTCGTAGAATTTTAAATAAAGATCGTAATTAGAATGCAATAAAGACGTTTCTATTTCGCTCAAGGCGCAGATGTAAAACATTGGTTTGCTAAGATACTCATTACCACTTCTGCATTTACACAAACTCATTACGCAAGAACCAATTATTCTTATAAACGCGAAGATTCCAAAATATTAAAGTTTGTTTGGCAATAAAATGATAATTGAAAGAATAGAGAGACATATGTCGGTGAGATGATTTCTAAATTATCCAATCATTTGTTTGAACTTGGCAAGTTAGCGATTTGAAGCTCTAGAAAGGATTATTTGTCAATGTGGTGCTTGCTTTACAGAACACCTATACTTCTTTTCTAAGCACCTGAAATGGTTTAGATTGTATTTGTACCCATTTCAGAGGAATTCTACCGCTTAAACAGAGATAAGTAACGCGGATTGGATTTTGCAAGTGAATATGTGCCTTCAGGTTTGAGTTGTTCATCGCAATGTTCAATTTCACGAGTCTTTATTTTGTTGCTTCTGGAAAATGAAACTTAGTTGTTTGTTTTCGCTGGTTTCTTATTATTATTATTATTACGTTGAATACAGATTATATTTGTGGTTATTTGTTTGAGTTTCATCGCATAAATCAACCCTGAATTATAGAGCTCTAAGTTAATATTGTCAAATATGTTTTTACGAATAATCAAAATTATTGCCATTTAGGTAACCTGTCTAGTTTCCTAATTTGGCCTATAGCAAGGGTCTGGAAAATCGATTCACTCTGTCTAATTATAATAAAGTCATATCTCGTCAGTATGCCACCTCAAGAGTTCAATTTGGCAAATTCAAATGCGCATAAATGGTAACTGTATTCTTAAGCCTAAATCGGTAACATGGGAACTCTTGTCTATGGATACCAGGAATAACTGTTGAAGTGATATCACCAATCTGCAGTGGTAACTTTAGTGAAATTTGACATAGTATTGAGATCCTTTGCTTGAAAGGGGAGCCTTCATTATTCTAAAAAAATGTTTGGGATTCTTGAGTTGAAGCCTCATTGATTTAACATCGTATTCTTTAAACAATTTTAACTGCTCGTGTGGCCTCCATTTCGAAATGCTTTGGCAAAGAATTCGTTTTCAGTTCTTCTACCCAAATAAGTATCCAGTCGTCAAATTTGCAAAGCTACTTTATCCGAGTGTCAAAAGATAAGATTGTCCGACTTTGCCAACAAAGTCTGGGTTAATGCTCGACTGAATTTAAATTAGAAGTACATATCGGTTTTTCTTCAGGGAAAGAGATCAAACGATATTGTAGATTTTTAGTAAAAATCGCCGCATAGACCTAATAATTTAGCGAAAACTTTGTTAATAAGAAAAACGTCACAATTTGATGCAACTTTTGTTAGCGGTGTACTAAAATAAATGAATATATTTCTGAAAAAAACAGTTGATTTTGCATAAAGAAACAATCTACTTTCCATCTGATTTAACTTTTTTTCATGCAAAGCTACATTGTCAGGTGAAGGTGGATTCATTTGTTCAAAATTTGCAGGCAATTCAAGAATGGAGATGAAGACAAGATTCTGGTGCAAGGTTATAGCCAGAAAGGATGGGCTTGGGATTAGCAAGACTGCCGGTGTCCAGTGCTGGATGAATAGTGCTAGACAATTTTTGGTGGCCCTGTCAAAGCCTATACTGAATAATCTAGTGTTGCTTTACTGGGCCATGCCTATAGGAGGTCGCTTGAATAGTCGTGCTTAATGGTTTCTAATGGATTATCATAATAGTCTGCATGTAGGTGTTGTGGTTCTTCTGGAATAAGCGGACAACTTGCAGGTCGCTCCTACTAGCCTCTTTGTACCAATTTCTCTAAATCGCCCTAAGACCGTGAGTTTTGAAACAAATCTCTGTGATTCAGGTATCGGTACCCTTAATCTTATTAGGGGTAGTTAACAAAATAATTTGCGAGTAGCTGACCTCTACATAGACACGGAAAATAATGTCTTA
>JAUOZQ010001086.1:0-18583 GCA_030710315.1 Anomotaenia brevis
AATGAGGTATGTTTTTACTCGAACTGACTATCTCTATTTTGGCTCAATTACCGCACAAATATGAGGAGCTCTCATGATGTATGTATTTTAGCTTACCAGCATGTAGCATCTGCCCTAATGAGTGTAATGTCCTACGAAAATATTAAGCCTGTACACTCAGAATTAAGGCTTCTTAAAATGAGTTGCTATTCCCCGAGTTAAGAAATTCACTGAAAACCCGAGAAATGCATTTTATTGCCCATAGAGAGAGTCGTATAGCATATTGCACATGCTTGGCCAGTATAATGTTAAATACACTGAAAGCGGAATTCTATGTGATGTGCTTCTTCGTAAAGGGGAAAGACCCAGTCCCAGCTGAGAGGGAAATTTCTTTCAATCTAAAGGGATCGCAGATGATTAATGCACTTTGAATTGTTACCACTTAGTGCTCAAATCTGCTGTAGGAATTAGGGTGGCCTTTGAACCCAGCATTGAGGAGAAAAAACGACTTTCTCCAGTGCATTGCTAAGGGGTGATGCTTCATCAGGACAATGTCACACGGCCCCTCACCCTCCCCCCCCCACACACACACAGCAAGAATCAGGTCACAGAACGTCGAAAAACTTGGTTTGGGGAAAATGCCTAATTCCTCCGACTACCATTTCTTTCGTAGCTTACAAAATCCTTTGGAAGAAGATGGGGCTTTTGCAACGGAGGCGATTAAATCGGACATAGATGATATCTTCTAACAAAATACAAACGGAATTTCCCAATAATATTGCTACCAAGCTTTTTAATAGATGGAAGGAAGTCATAGATAATCGGGAAAGTTCGTTCATGGTTGAATGTTCAATTTAATGCAAGATTTGGTCACTTGTTTTACTTATTCGAAATTAAGATGACGATGGGACGAGCTGAATTCCTCCAATATAGTTATATCTGAGCCAACTTCTAGTTGATTGCTGAGCTCAGTGTTGCTTCACTCGATTAGACAGAGAATCGGTGAGGCCGATTATGCTTCGTGGGCAAGATCCTCCATTTCTTTCAAAAAGACTTTTTGCTCCCCAGGCTCTCTTAACTCTCCTCTGAACAGTGATTGATAGTCTCTCTCAGCAGGACAGCTGTACATGAAAGCTGCTGACCTTAGTTGGTAGGCGTACCGCATCGTACTGGCAGTAAAATCCAGTTGAGTGCCCTTACAGCCACCAGGGTCAAGCGCAAACACACTCGCGGGTATTGATTAGGTGACCTCCAGGCTTCTGAGGTTAGAGTTATGGTGGAACTCTGTGTGCTTACACCGTTTATCCTCATCGGGTCGCGATTTCACAACCGATAATTTAAATGCGCCTGCAATTTGGTTGCTGTAGCGAAAGCACCGAAAACGTCTCTGCACGATTTAAGTTTAATTTAAAAGTGTAGAATTGACTTTGACGAAGCACCAGTTGAGATTTTAAATGCTGCTCTGTAATCGCATATTTGGCTAGCATTTAATCTTCTTTTGTATGAAACGCGAAGTGAAATGAAAGTGGATGTGAGCTTGTGCAATTTAGAAGCAAACATTAAACATTGTCTGATCGAAATAGCAAGATCGCTACTTGGAGCGTAGAGAAAGAGTATCTTCGGTGGGAGTTGTATTGTCAAGTTTGAAGACCTAATTTTGGCTGCCACGTGTGTGTTGACAACGTTCCTAGAAATAAGAGGCCAAGGCTATTTCCTACTTCTCATCTACATGCATGAAATCTTCTTACTGGTTGCAGTATCCGGGATGAAAATGCGTGCATATTCAAACAATTTCTTTCAGAGAAATAGGTTACTTGATTAACTGAGGATTTTGGAGCACCATTCATGCATTCCCAAACTCCTACTTCAAACAGCACCCACATAGACGATGTACTCTAAGCGAACACTAGAAAAGCCTTTGCCTCATTTATATTCACCCCATTGTAAGCAGGAATGCAGCACTTTTAATGGTGGGGGTGTATCAACAATGAAACTGAAGGACCTAAATAGAAAACACGTCATTCTTTGGTAAATAGTCAATGTTGTTGAGTAAGTTCGATAAAAATTGGATGACGAGAAATTCAGGTGGAATTCCAAAAAAAGACAGCTGATGGTAGTGAAGGGAATGTGATTAGCGGAGTTGTCAGTTTAGGGCATAGTTTGCCGAGTGACAAGTTGAAGGACACTTTGGAAGGGGACGTTTGTGTGTAGGAGAACAGGGAAGGTGGTCACGGGGTAAGGGGAATCGCAACAGGAGGAAGCAGGTTGTGTTGGTGAGTGGAATTTTGTTCGAGCTTAGAAGGGTGAGTGAGAGGTAGACAAGTGGGGAGGAGATGTTTGTGGATTTGAGTAATCGTTAGGTGATTGTGGATTTGTCAGTGATTAGTTGGTCGACGTCTCCTCAGTGGCGCATCGAAGAAGCTCCAGATAAATGCGCCTAAACGCCGGATCGGGCGTGAATCCGTCGGTCAGAAAGTCACTAATGAGAGTTTCAATCTTAGTGGAGAATTCAATGACTTTGTGGAGTCGGTCAGTACCACCGACTTGGTTTTCGTAGAAGGTGGAGATTGTGCGCCATGGAGCCTGTATGGCTACCGTCTGCTCATCAGTGAGGTCGCTTCTTCTTACCTCGCCTAAGAGGGGTTGAAAATGCATTCATGAAAGCTTTCCGTTAATCATGTGAAGGACAGGGATCTACATCGTCGACTTACAGGGATTGACAAAGCAGTGCACCTGGATGGCTGTTAAGTCATAGCTCTCGAATTCCACTTCCCTCAAGTCCACGGCTAGGTCACGCAACCTCTGAGCGAATGCATGAGCCGAACTGCAAATATATCGATATGCAGAACAAGTGACTCGATTTTCGAGATAGCTGAGGTAGCGCACACCTAGCAGAATTAGCCGGCCATGCATTGCCGAGCGTAGCATGCTCATCTGGTGCCGCCGGCTGAACTACAGGTAGAAAAGCAAGAAAGGAGTAATTGCATTCGGCGGAAATGTGGGTCATGCTTAATTGGAATGCTCACCGAATTCCAGTCTTGTACCAATTCTGACAGTGGCTGCATTTCTCGAATCCTTTGATCAACCGCACGGCGAATGGCCTCGTCGAGTTCATTTGCCTCCTGCAGCGCCCTCATCGTATTGACAACCGATTGGATGTTGTCTAAGGGTTGAAAACTCAGGACTTCAGTGTGGTTGGTTCCGGCCGTTGCATGATCGCGTTGTGAGGAAAACGTGTTTTCCCACGTGTGTGGTGGTGGTGGTGATGGTGAAACATTAGGAGCGTTATGCCAACTTGGGAGCAATTGGGGTTCATCGAGTATTCGGAATCTGTTTCCGGCTTCCTGAGGTGCCATAGAGAATATTCCGCCGCCGAAGACGCAGTTCGTGTTGTCATGGACCATTGAGTTTCTGAGGGGGTAGCCTGTAGATAGTGAAGGATTGAGTTGAGTCGTTCGGAGGTCTAATGGCTCTTCTTGTCTAGTTGACAATGCAAGCGTGTTGTTTGAGTTGTGCGGTGAAAAAGCCAAAGGTGTGGACGACGAAGGATGCATTTGACTTGGAGGCAGAGGCGTTGTCACGGTTGTAAGAGGCAGTAGTGGTTGTGCCGGCGGAGCCTGTTGGTATGTAGGAGTCGACTCAGCGAGCGCAGGGGGCGACTGGTCGTATTGTGGTAGTAAGAACATTGGCACTGTGGACCACGTCGACGAGGATGTCGAAGGTCTCTCCTGTGGTGAAGTCTCGTGGTGATGTCCCCCATTCAAATTGCCGCTGCTCTCCTCCTCCTCCTCCTTCTTCTCCTCCTCCTCCTCCTCCTCTTCCTCCTCCTCCTCCTCCTCCTTCTGCGGTAATTGTCCCCTTTGCCTCTTGGCTTCCCTCATGGCGCGATTCCTCTCAATTAGCTCTCTCTTTTTTGCGCGTTCTTCCTCACTCTGAACCCCTGAAATGGGAAATGAAGAATTGTGAGATATCCCATCTCCACTCCTCCATTGGTTCGGCGCTACAGGTCCACCAATGTCTAACATGTGGGAAACTCATTATTCAACCCCTATGAGTCGCACCAAAGACGGGTTAATGAGAAGGAAGGAAGGGAGGAAGGAAGGAAGGAAGGAAGGAAGGAAGGAAGGAAGGAAGGAAGGAAGGAAGGAAGGGGGAGTGAACTTACGGCTCGGGTCCATTCCAACCATTAAGCACCGCATGTAGCGACATCTTTGGCAGCATTTTCGATCCCTAGTGATTTGGCACGCGTTGTTCTTTCTGCATACGTACCTCCGGTTATTTTGTATAGTGCGTCGAAAGAAGCCTTTGCAGCTTTCGCATGTCAACGTCCCGTAGTGATATCCTGACACCATATCACCGCATACACGGCAACGCTCATCTTGTCCCTTAAGGTCCAAGTAGGTCGGTCGTTTGGGATCCACTGGAGAAGAGGAAGAAGAGGAGTTTTCTTAGGAAAAACCCAGGGTTGAGGAAGGCGAGGGGGGTTGTAGAAAGAGGAGGCGGGCCAGCATGGAAGTGCACAGTGGTAGGAGCAGTGACAAGTGGGACATAGAACTAGCTGTCGGACTGTTCCTATTCAACAACCCTCATTTGCCTGAGATCTCCCTTCCCTCCCTGTTCATCTACTTGGTTTCTTCACTCATTCTACCGAATTCGGTGGGCGTGCTTTGGTGGTGGTGGTGGTGGTGGTGGTGTGTAAACGAGCAGCAGCACGATCCAACCCGTCACACGTATTGGTATTTAGGTATCTCAGCGCCTTCGAGGGCTTCACCGATTGATGATAAACGCCGTCCTGTGCCTTATTAAATGCTCCCAGCATACAACTAGCCTATTACTGTAACCTGCAATCTTCTTATCGATTGAATGCAAAGTGCATTTGAAGTTGGCATGTAGCCACGTTGGGAGAAGAACGGATTTCTGTAGGTTGCGCAAAAACCCTATTCGAGGAGGAAGGTAAAGCCGATAAAACTGAAAGATGAAGTAGAAGAAATGCCTGAAGAAGAAGAAGAAGAAGAAGAAGAAGAGGAGGAGGAGGAGGAGAATGAGAAAAGGAGGACGTAGAAGGAATGAATAGGAGGAAATGTGTGTGATGAAGAAGTGGCAGATCAAAAGGTAGACGAAGAGGACGAAAAGTAGGTGATGAAGAAGTGGCAGATCAAGAGGTAGACGAAGAGGAAGGAAAGAAGACGGAGAATTGCGTGGAAGCAAATGAATTGGAGAAAAGCCGAAGGAAAGAATTGGAAAGGAAGAAAACGAGGAGACAATGTGAATACGGAGAAATGTGTAAAACTGAGACAAAGGGAAGAAGGAGAGAAACCACAAGAGGAAGTGAAATAGTAATAATAAGAAGAGAGCAGGGGCCGTAGTGTGGCTTGTATCATTTAATGCCCTCTGGATGAATCCTATGGCTTTTTAAGTGTGCTACACCATCCCCATTATTTCCGCAATGGAAATGGGAGATAAGATAAAAAGGTAGCAAGAAGATCTCTTAGGAGTGGAGGAATACAACTGTTGGGAATGGAGAGGAAGAGATGGAGAAGGATGGAGACCGAACATGGAACGGATGGAAGGGAAAAACTGAGGCGAAGAAAAGCCTGCGAATGTAGATGTGGAGGGAGACAAAGAGAAAAGAGAGGTGGAGAAGGAGCAAAAGTAATAATGGGAAGAAACAAACAAAGGAGAAGAAAGAGAAATCGTTAAGAGACACAGAGGAGAGGAAAATGAAATGAAATGAAAACGGGAAAAGAGGATGGGGAAGAAGAAGGGAAGAGAATGAGCATTA
Source organism: Anomotaenia brevis (assembly GCA_030710315.1). Classification (NCBI taxonomy): domain Eukaryota; kingdom Metazoa; phylum Platyhelminthes; class Cestoda; order Cyclophyllidea; family Dilepididae; genus Anomotaenia; species Anomotaenia brevis. The sequence goes on from JAUOZQ010001086.1 coordinate 5,762, forward strand.
GTAGAGGGGTAAGGCAGATCAGACCAGAGCCGAAATCGATCAGTTGGGTTGGTGAGCCCAGTCCTTGATTGAAGAGTGGCCTTGCAGGCTGCACTGCCTTCTTGGTCTACACCCTTTGGTGACGACATTAAGGTCACCCACATGTGTCCCCTGAAATCGCGTTAATATGAGACCCGTTGGCTGGCTGGCAACGGGTGACCTCAGGGTACCCTCATTTCGGCTCTACGCACAGACACACGTCCGCACATGCTAAGGTACACGAACAGCGTGCACACACACACACACACACACACACACACACACACACCAACACGTGCAACTCTTTACTGACTCTAGACTCGTCTAACCCAATTCTTCTCATGGCGTGTTTGAAAAATATCGCGACATAGCAAAAGGAAATCGTAAAAGCTGGTGGAAATACCTCTTCTGCGTCGGCCATTGAATTGTGGCGTGTGAATCCCAGCCGTGTTCGACGAGCCCACACTGGTTTGTGTAGATGCAGGAGCGGTGGAAGCGGTCTCAGCGGGCGGAATGACGATTCGGAGAGGGAGAAAACTAGGAGTTTGCGAGGTTGAGGGTGCGGGTTGATTTTCGGCCGTGGGTGTAAATCTTGGAGTTACAATTTGAAAGTCTCGATAGGGACCTAGGGCAATATTTGGGCCGAGAACCAACTCGATCGAATTTGGTAGTGTTACCGTCGCTGCTGAAACTCTATTTGTGCCTGGACTCGTGGGCTCAGCGTGCTCCGATCTGGATCCCGAAACGTTATTAGCGTTTGTCTGCATATCTGTCACCAAGTTTACTGCTTGGTCCTTAGTTATGCAATGAGGAAGTTGATTGGTATCTCCGAAGGACTTGTCCTATTGGTCAGTTCCCTCTGCTTATGGACATTGGCCAATAGGATTTTCAATTCATTAAAATAATATAATTTGAGTTTCCATAAAAATTTCAAATAGTTTTTTCGATCCAGAGCCGGTTTTTGATTACCTGACTTTTGTGGTTTATTTAAAAGAAATGCTAGCAAATTTATATTTGCGATTCATTATTTCTTAATTTACTTCTGATTTGGGGCAATCAAGTAATATTCATTCAATATATATATATATATATATATATATATATAACAATATTAATTTAATTTTGCCACTTTTTTCAGAAGATATCCAGTAAATACTACAGTTTTGATTGCTTAAACTAATGATCTCGTAGGAAGACTTACTTAATTTCTGCACCAAAAATAACTCAAGAGACTGTCTTATTTTTCAAAATGTAATTTTAAATATTATCTTCCTCTAATCTTGTTCTTTGATAACTAAGGAGGCAAAATGATATTGACCAATCTTAAGTGACGTTATGAAGCCATGCAAGTGCATATTTAATATGGTTCAGTAGTGAATTCTCGTGAAATTTCGATAAAAGGGACTATTTTTCTAATATCACACCCGATAATGGGCTCAGTGGTAGAGTAGGTACCAAAAGCCACTTATCCATGCCCGGAGAAAAGTCGCATTCGAGTTGGAAATGAACGTTCTTCTATCAGATATGGTTAAAGTAAATGGTTTAAAAATCTCCTTTTGTCCGACAACTGAGACGCTTTCTCACATTAGCTTCTTTTATTCTGTCATCTCTGGCACTTAAATGAGGCCTTGACAAAGAGAGCCGCTATCAAACGCGATGACAGAAAGTATTGATATCGGTGTTAAATAATCACAGAGGACGGATTCGTACTGATGGAATGAAAAATGCAGGAAACTACGGAGTCATCAACAGCGATATAACATACACCATGCCTTTGAACATCAAGTAATACCAAGTTGTTTAAGATCGTAAACAAAGAAACTCACATCAATCGAAATGGAATTACCGACGGCCTAGTTGAAACACCTTTGGATTTGGTAAATGTTAAGTGTTTGAGACTAGATAGTTGGAAAATGCTTGAAGGGTTCTGATCCTTGCATTACTTAAAGAAAGCAGATGGAATAGGTCGACAAATCGTCAATTTATTTTACGCATTTTTGCATTGTAACGTGTTCTAGTTATCCCTGCCTTACTTGGGAGGCGATCTTTTGCAAAGATCAAAGTTCCGATACAATCAGTGATAAGTGACGATAAAAAATGTGACAAATGTGCCACAGGAGTAGACCGATACTTGGTTTTCGAATGAGCTTGGGCATAGTAGGCATGTCTTCAACGGGAGAGCCAACCGGTGTTGTGGTGGTTGTTGCTGCCATTCAGGGAGGAAGACACTGCAAAGAGCTTGTCTACTAGAGTTTCCTGTCCTAGGCGAGGCGATAACGAAATTCAGCGAAAACCAAATAAGTGAGTTGAACCCGATTAAAGGTAACTTTTCATCAGAAGGAGAAAGCTAATGAAACTATCTATGTGGATGGTTTTTTCTAAGGTAGTCGAACATTTGTGACACAATTGGCTGGCTTAAACCTGCTGAACATGAGGCACTGTACCCGCATTATTGAAGTGCATGCGAGCGATAAATCTGGTAGCCTTTTACTAAATGACGCCAAAATGAGGGATTAAGGTGGGAGAAGAGTTGTACGAGTGGGAAGTTGGCAGAAGCATTTGACGAAAACCCAAATGCATTTTCATTGTAAGTCGGCAACGAACAGGACCTAGATATCGTGTTTACAAAACTAGTCTAAATCAATACGATCGAATAGATAGAGTACCTTAGATCGAAGATTCCCAATCGTGAATAATCATGGGAGTCGCAATCCCTGAGAGGTGAAGAATAATTGTCATGTTGCCTTAAACCGGCCCACCAACTAAAAACTCGTCCTTTCGCAGATCACTGTTGTCTTCTCAACTTCTGGCCAACTGACAACCCTACTGATCGCATCGCAACAGCTCGACGCCAACTACCATGTGGTTCACCTTCACCACTACTCCACGACAGACCAGGTTTATTTGGTTGAGAACATCAAACCGCGCCTACCGCTATTCACGTCAATGACAAAAGTGCAACAACCCAACCCAATTTCCCTAAATGTTAGAGAGTGAACACCGCACTATCTAATGCTGTGCTTCCACCGAAGACGTCGGGGATTCAACATCGACTATATTTACACAATATCCATTTGGTCAATGCTATAATTTAGGAGGAAAACTCGCACGAAAACGACCCTGGAATTAGTAAGTACTACAAAAATGACATCTTTAAATGCAGAGAGGTTGCTTAAGAAACCTGTAACCTAGACGATTCTACATTGACCGAAATAGCATAAAGCTTTTGTGTAGATACTTCGGTTATGCAAAACCTCGCCAGTATGTGGAATAGTTTAAATAAATACGTTTCCGATATTTGATTTGTTTTTTTACTGAATTCGAGCAAATATACACTTCGCTCGGCAAAGTATCGGTGAACAATTTTTGCTTTGTGATGTCGCGACTTTGTCATTACTTGAAGCAGCCTCTCTCCATCAAGGCTACGAAGTGGGAGACACAAACAGAGAGAATCGATTTGACAAAAGTTTTTGCGCAACTAAAAGGTTTATTTTTAACGAAGTATTTTATAATATATTTTCATCGTTCTGTTGTTATTGTTCCGAATTCATATTTTGGTACACAAACCCGATTAAAGTATTTTAACTGCTTGGAAGCGTATGAGCAACTTTGAGAGACCATTTCTACATTTCTAATTGTAATATTGAATAGGTTTTAAAGGGCACCAAGATCTATTCTACGCATAGTCCAAACTACGGAGTGGACGTCAATCTGGAATGAACACTCATGTCAAATGGATGCACACCCATTCGTAAATCGACAAGAATAATCTCGGTTAGTGAAATGAACAGCAAGCATAGGTAATAATACTAACCAACAATGGAGACCACGGCCGCGAGCGTTAGCCAATGAGGACGCAATAACATCGCACCGCTGTGAATGTGTGCGAGTGCTTTTCATTGGTTAGATGGGATTGCTAAAGCGAAGGTCCAATCACAAGTGTGTTTGATAGTCGTTTCTTGTCAATGTCTGATTAAGTCCACAGAATCAGTAATACCTTGCACATGCATTCATTCACTTCGTATCTCAAGGGTACCTTGAAAGTTGAGACTGGAATTTGGATCGAAGGAATTCATAAGTCGCATCATTTATAATAGGTCCAATAAAAGCCGTTGAAACTGGTGTGCTAGGCAGTAGGAGAGCTACCACTTCGGTCGCCTAACAGTGTCGATCAAGGCCAAATCATGGGTGCTTAGCCTACCGAGTATGACTAAAGATGGTTCGGAACTACAAAAGTTGGATGAACTACTCACGTCGGATTTGGCTGCAATATCAGTAGACTTGGGGATTAAGTGCTCGGCTTCTAAACGGTCATTCACGAACCCACGCGTCTCTAACACCAACTCAAGGGGCTGTGGCATCGTCAATTAGCTTGATGGTGTACTTCTATTTCACCTACTTGACTGGTTGAGTATATGAGCATATGAGTAGGGTAAGATTTGGAAAATTGCTCAAGCTCTCCTAAAATGGAGGTGACAAGGCTTGTATAAGTAGTTTTTCGCAATGTAAAAACCTCAAGTTGTCTGACTGCTGTCGATGAGGTTCTTGAACACTCCCGGAAACTCATCACCACGCACGAAAATGGCGTAAGTGATTCCAGCGCTTTCCGCTTTTGTATCCATTGTGGAATTCTGAGTTGTTACTCAAGCACCACATTAAAGTAGTAACTCAAGCTGCACTTAATGAAAATTGCAATCTCTCAAGAATGCCCCAAATTTGTAGCTATTCCCTGTCGAAAATATGCGTAGCTCATGACTTGTCGGGGTGTATGCTCAGTAATTGTGTACACCGTCCTGTAGGAAGATACCTCAGGAAAGTGGTTTAAGCTACGGAGCATCAATATGTGCCTGCCACAGCTAAGTAAACTAGCGTTACAATTTGTGAGTTAAGATGGGACTGTAAAATGGGTAGAATTTTATATGGTAGAACACTGCTACTGCAAAGGGGCCATTTTGGAATTAAATTCCACTAGCTACCTTTTGTGCTTAACTTTTGTCAGCGACACCTGACAGACTAAACATGGCGAAGTTGCCGTCACCTCTACTATGTGGGTCGTGCCGAATGCAAAATAGCGGTCTTTCCGTATCTTGAATGTCCAACTTTCGCTTAAATAGCATTTGTTCTCATTTTTCTTACAAGTTTATCATCTTGTAAACTATTAACGAAGTGCAAAGTAGCAAGATGAAGAGAGAGGCTAATAAGTTATCTACAAGTGAGCCTAAATCTTGAGCTTGCAGGAATTTGCACGGAAGGCCCAGCACAAGCCTGCAGTTCAAAACTACTCTCAAAGTTTGGGAGGTTCTCAGTTTAGCATATAATTGGAAATAAGTAATATTACATTGCATAGTTCAAGAATCATATCATTAATCAGGGTTATGTTATGGCTGAAATTGGTAAAATTGATAAACACTTACGCTGTGTGTGCGTTGAGAGAAGTCAGAGTATGTGGATGTAAATTCATTGATTTTAATTGTGGTTTTCAAGGAGCATTAAACCAAGACTAAAACTTGACTGGATTATTTTGAGAAGATAAGGCGTAAGGCTTCTTCAAACTCAAATTCCACATGGTCTTACACTTTCGGTTATTTAAAGTACTTGGAATTTTTGCATTCCACTTACGTTCATTGAAAATTCAGGCTCATGGATACATCCACGTGTTATAACTACGTTTTTCACTAATATTTTCGATTACATCTCCACAGATAACTTGGTGGCTAACGCAATATTGTTGACAAATTTGATCAACATGATAGCGACGGGGCTCTCGAAAAGGTTGCGAAACCGAAAGAGGCTGTGGAAACTCCTGGAGGTACAAGGTATATTATTATCAGTCAAGCTTTATTTTGGACTTTGTTTAGTCTATTTGGTGACGTGATCATGTCGCAAAAGTAGTTATTCTGGATGGGAGCCCTTAAGGTCGTAACTCATCACCATATCGTTTGCGCATTGCATCCACTACTGAATTTCCATTGCCAATGACCAAAATGAGTCAAAAAAATGGTAGCGAAGACTATGGTTTAATCGAAAACAGGTTACAATTCGGATGAATAGACAACTGTCTCGATTAAGGACCCTGTGACAAGACATTCAGTAGCCCCCTTCCATAAGGTCCGAACTACTACTCAAACGAATGAAAGCTGAGTTTTAAGCTGACGTTGAAAGGCTCATTTCATTTCTATATCACTGCAGTGCAATTCTTATCATAAACCGAAGGGTGTTTCTTATCGAAGGCACCACTAGATAAGCAGATGATGACCCCGGATTTAATCCACTTTGCGTTGTATTTTGGCTGAGCTCAATGTGTTTTAGGTTCCTTCAGTTTCCTAAATATTTAAATCAAAATGTCTGCTGGAAGTTATTTCAAAATCAGGCATTGCGACTGCCATTGAATTTCAGGACTATCAGAATTGCGATTCCATCAATATGCTCTCCGTCAGGTATCTTTTTCACCAAGTAACAAAAATGAAGAAGCTCCACTTCTGATCAAGTTATTTCGATAGTGCTGTTGCAGAGAGATTGGCAGTAGCTTTCAAAATTACTTGAGCTGTGTCTTCGAAAGGTCACTGGTATGGTTACTTTTCCAAAGTTTAGGCACTGCAACCCTTATTGGCTATCTACTTTTGAGAACAGCTGCGCCCATGAATTCAATGAACGATGGAACAGAAATTGTCAGTGTGCCGAAATCGCTTCTTTCTCTAGAGATTCACAGGTAGTTGGGACTGACTAGCAACATTGAAGTAACAACAGTGTCCACTAAGTTGGCGATAACTATTTCAGATTTTTGATGTCTTTATTGTGTGCTGCATATTCGAACGAGATTGGAGTGTAATTTTTGCGACACTGAAAAATAAAAAAACATAAATTCTGCTGAATTTTCTTGCTGAGAAATTTAATTTGAGTAGATTTGGGAAAACATTCTATCTTTTAATGACACTTTAAGGAAATCGGTAAGGTAGGATACCTTAGAGGTCCCTTGAATACTTTATGGGAAAGTAGCAATACGCAAGCATCGAGTTGAGTCATTGACATGGCACTTGGCTTGATGACTTACTTTAGCTGAGTTTGATCGTCAGAACTGTATGGTACAATGCGTTCAATTACTCCCAATGTCTTATTCATCAATGGAAAATTCACTTTTCAGTCCATAACCAGTGGATTATTTTATTACGAATGTACCTCATGAGCTATTATTTGGTCTACAAATAGATAGATTTTGTTAGTATGAATTCAGATTAACCCACTTCCCGTTGGTGCAACTCTAAATTCCCTTACCTTTTAACAAGTATACTTGAAATAGTTTGGTTATTTTTTTGAGGAAATGTTTGTTTTCTCACTGTTCACTCTTTTAGGGTTCAACGGAAATAATAGCTAAACACCATCCACCATTCACAGAATTTCTTGTCCATAATAACTATTTGTTTTGAGGTCACGTACTTCTGGATAGAGGTAATATGCGCAGCAATCACCCAAAGAAAAGGATTATTAACTAATCTTGGATGATGACGTTTTATCCCTGTCTATGATAACTAATGGTGCAAAGATGCTGGAAGCACCTAGATATGTCGGTCAGATTTTACTGGTATTTCTGGTGAAGGAAAGTTGCTATGGCAACGACAATTCTACCTTGTGAATATTAGATTATACTTATCAGAGATGATATTTTCAAGGTCATATACGACATACGAGACTCTTTGTTTTGCCGATTGTTGGAGGTTGTTGCGAAGCCGACTTGTTAAAGGATCCATTTAAATAGATCATATACAATTACAATTTGAAAAACTGAGCTATGTGATTGTATCTGTGAGCCTCGATGTTGACAAACTATCAACATTTCAGGTGGATATGCTGTCGTAATAGAGGGATATGATAGCGCTCAGGTGAAATGTACCTTTCCTCGGTATTAATTCAAGCCCTAAATCGATATATGGTTTTGTGAGTTCAACTAATGGCAGATATGAGCCTGTTTGTCAATGTAGCGTCACTAGAAATGTTCATGTCCTCTGACTCTGAGTGTCAGTCTCGAATTGTGGTATTACTGCCAGCTTTAAACGGCCTGTAGCTTTCCTGATCTGAAGGCGCTCCGGTTCTCCAACTTCTAGTCCTCTTCCAAACCGGCAAGACGTCAATTTACTACTTATGGTCTCGAGGCTCCTATGCATAATGCCTGCTCCTCGCCTCCACTCTCTCGAACTCTTAACTCACAGTTACTTAATTGAGTGGATAGAGAATTTAATAAAACGCATTTCCGGGCTTCCTTCTCACTCGTCATCTTCCGTACGTCCTTTTGAAATCAAACTCCTAAGCTACGTTTGGGGGAGCACATCAATCTCTTGTCCCCCTGACCTGCAGTTACTCTCCTACTTAAGGGTGAAGTCTGTTATGAAAGGCTACTAATTGATCCCTAGGGCCCTGGGCAGGTTCGTGACCAAACAACTGTGAGGTACGAGTGTTCGTTTTTGGGTAGCTATTCAGACTTGTGTCTAGACATTAAGTGGTTCATTACTAAGGCAATACGCAGAATTATGAGTGCCATGCTGCATTGTACGTCTGGTAACGAAAGCGACTGAGAGTGGATGAGCTGGGCTATCTGCTGTATTTGTAACTACTGCCGAGGCACTCAATTAAAGAAATTCAAATGCCCGTGAAAACCTTTTGTATGATTCCTCTCTCCTCCTTTGAGGTGAGTGCTAAGGTAGATTTGACACTAGATAGGCCTTTCAGACTCTTTACCCCAGCCAATACTTTCCAATAATTGGCTTCCTAATGTTAGTTTATAATTGACAATACTTTACTTATGCTGAGTGTCCGGACCAAAATTGAGTCTTATCAGGAAACAGAAAATGTGGCTCCAACAGGGGTTAATTAGCATCTGACGCAAATACAAAGTAAACCGGTTTTATTATTAAGTTAGGAATGAAAAACTGTAAGGTCTAATAGAGTGATTGCTGTATAAATACTTTCCTCAAGTTTTTCGGACAATATTCATATAGGGATAATCCAAAGCCTTTTTATTGTGCTTTCTAACGCAGAGATAAGCTGAAAAACGTTTGTATCAGCCTTAAACTAAATTGTCGTTAAGTGCAACCTTGAAGTGGTTGGACACTTAGAGGCAATTTAAAAGCAGGATTAGTGAAATGGAAAATTGATGTTTTGCAATGCTCTGAGGTTTATCATCTGAAATGTATAAAACTTAAAAGCGTCAAGAGATATCCATGTCATACGAAAGCCTTCCACGATATACTGAACACTTCAATTGTGCAATTTGGAATAATGCAATGTGCTAATTGCATTAGTCGAAGTCACGTTCAGTCCTCCCAAATCGTAGGCTCTATCTCTAGTTTATAAACTTACTCCTTTTCACAGCAATCGAAGGCAGAATATAATGAAAGCGGTTTCGTTTTCCTCTTTTCGCATAAAAGAAATAAAAAGTGACTAAGGAATAGTAGTTGAATTGACTTTGTACACGAAGACGACTAATAACCAAGGATGCTAATTGGAATTTGTTTTTGTGTGATTGAGAGGGGGTTCATCACCAAACAGAGTTGATGTCCGATTCTTGAGTGTTTACCTGAATCTAGTGCTCTCTCGACCATCGCCAAATGCATTTTCCACCCCACTTCCCATTAGTAGCAGTGAGTGAGGATCCATGCCGATGCATTTTATATTCGAAATAGAGCGCAGACACATCCTTAAGCTGGTACTATGTTAGCACTTTTCATGCAGTGGCCAGTCCATGAAAATGTACTATGACCAATTCTCAAGGTTGGGTGACGTAGGTAAGACACATGTTAAAAGGAAAAAACAGTCAATGGATAGTGCCAAATCTGGTGTTCACTCAATACAACTATATGAGACAATAAACTGCTTCTATACTTACTTTTTATAATAGCATTTAATCAACCGATAACTGAACTTCGCTCATCGCATCAAGTCACAATTTACCATGTTACAGCTGATGAAAGGCCTCCTCCAAACATCTCAACCTATTCTGCTATCACCAGTGGGAGGACGCCAAAGTATTAGAATAAGTCCGATCTCCCATCTACGAAGGGGAAGATATAGAGATAAACAAGGTAAATTGCTCCCCAAAATAGAGAGGCACTAAACTCACCTCAGCTAAGAGGCAATTGAATCTCGTAGTCGCCACTGAGGTGCTAGTAGTTCGAAACTTTCTAACTCGAAATTGAAACCAAACAACTTTCCAGCAAAGATGCCTTCATTTGGCAAAGTTTGCAATGCCATATCATAAAACGGCTTATACTCACTTTATTAGAATATTTCGAATCACTTCAGATACCGTTTTAAGGCTCTGAAAACAGTGATTTGGTGACGAAGATATCATGCACGAAGGTGCATTTTGCACACACAAAAAAATTGAAATGTCAGCCTGTTTCCACAATGTCAATTTTTCAAGTACATGTCCTCTTCGCATAAAATTAAACGCATTTCATGATAATCGGTGTTCTGGGCTCCATCACAAACCCACAGCAAATGCTCTGTCCATAGGTTAAATGAACCTATGACTGTTTTCGGATCCGTATATGGTGCTTCTTCCCTGTATAGAAACCCATTGAATGTTAATCCTGGTTCGTTGGTACATCCTACCTCCGTAGTACGGGAATTTCACTCCCACGTATCGAACATGGAATAAGAAAAAGGAGATGTAGTCGATCTGGCATATTTCTCCCAGCTTGCTATACTTCTCAGTGCATACACCAGAGGTTCTTCGTCAGTGTACACCGCAAGCCCCAGTGATTCCAGCAGATGTAGGAAGCGAAGGATAGTGAGGAGAATCACTAGAGGTTCGCGGCTGAATGTGCTCAGGGTTTCAGTAAACTGGGAAAAGCGAAAGAGGCTTACAAGATCTCTTCATTGATTGATTGACTGAGTGCTGCTCCCACTGAGGATATTAGGATCATCGGCAATCAGAGCAGGTCATGCTTCGCTCAGCGGAAAAGAGAGCGCTAACCTGACTCATTGCAGCCTTGACTCTATAAACGGCATCTGAGGCTTCTCCTATCAAAGCCACAAAGATATCAGTGTGCTGGTGACATATTGGCAAGAGTGCCCTTTTACAACTAGCAGGCGGAAAGTGTGAACCTCTCAAGTGGATGTGTGATTGATGGATGCCTCAAATTCATCTTTACTGCTACTTAAGATCTCACTTTCCAAGACCTAAGTCTCACCAGGCACTGCTTTATTAGCCTTCCTAGTGTCACCTTCGTCTGAGTTGTTTTCCCCTAATTAGTCCTCCTCTCACATCGTCGTTGTTGTTTAGAAATCATCAGTAAAATCCCCTCGTTGCCTCAGTAACATCTCCGAGTGTAATGAATCGATCGACGCGTGTTTATCAGTGAAAAAGAAGGCAGTAGCTTATGCCTCGAAGAAGTGGAGTGTTAGTTAATGCCATAAGGTAATTTACAACAAGTGACAACGAAGAAGTTGGGTAAGAGAGTAGCCGATCCCTGCTCAGAGTAGAATAAAATAGAATCTAAGTTCACTCTACCGAGAAAACTGTCATGGAAAATTCGCTAATTGCACACACTGTTTTCATGCAATTGGTGGCCAAGAAATCGAGTGATTTAGTGATCGACGACGCACTTGGTGGGATTCGATTCCACACATTTGAAATCCACACCGTATCCACCAGTCCACCAGTATCCATTGCAAGCTCTCAGTTTTAATGCAATTCAGGTAGATTTGAGCTTTACTAGGGGCCATGATTATATCTAAACATTCTTGAGACGGGTTGGTGAAGTTGTGTTGAACTGGCTTGAACGATCTTCTTCCAAATCTCATACTTGGACCGAAGGAGGAGGGAAGATGATAAAAGCCAAAGTAGTGTCGTTGGCTTCTGTTGTGAATGGATGAAAATAGAGTAGACTTCATGAAAGTTAGAGACGAAGTGACCTGTGCAACAATGGCAAAAGAAGCTTGGCTGGTTTGGGGAATGCCTCCTCAAATGGGGTGCATGGATCGACGAAGTTTTGGGATACCGTCTTCCTTCTCAAGTAATGGTATCTACTCAGTCGTGTTTAACCCACTTTGTACCACCATGGTCTCAGATTATGCATCTTACTAACTTCAGCTACTATATTACTATCAGTAAAAAGGCTGAATTTAAAAGCAGCGAAGAAGGGACGAATGGGAACTTGAAGGCTCTGGCTATTTGGCAGGGGGGTACTTTTGTTCATCATGGTGTCATTCCACGTTGTTTTCACAGTGCCGGTGTATCCTCTGGGTGACTTATTTCCTAGAATTACACAGAAGTTGTCTCCCACATTTGTTCATTCACTCACCCATGTCTTGCGAGATTGCTCATGGGAAGTACTCAATCTGAGATTTGTCATTAACAATATTGGAGCAAAACCCCGAGAGATTAATACATTAATGGAACTTGACGGTGTTGCAACTTCTTCATGAAACTATCTACATCTGGAGTAGCTACTTTGTTGGAGTCCGGGTATAAATGTTACTAAGCTACAGATACCTACATTTTCGTAAATTTCTTGTTCACTAGAGGTGCTGTCGGGATTACTACCCCTTCTCGACTTCACCTTCATTGAGATCCTATCAGGTCGATTACACCTGCTTCTCTCTTCCATTTGACACAAGTCTCTCCTCATTGCACAAGGCATTTAATGCCAGTCTTTGTTCCAAGCATGTTCTTAGTTCCATGCAAACTCCCTACTTCTCTTTAATAAAATGAAAATAAATAAATGGGACTTTATTCTCTTTTCTATAAAACAATGCGTGCCCATAAAAGAAAATACTGCTTCGACATATTCTATGCATTCCATGATA
>JAUOZQ010001087.1:0-18560 GCA_030710315.1 Anomotaenia brevis
CACTTACCTTTGTCATTTTCGCTTCTATCAACGATGTTCGCAAATAAACTGACAAGGACTTACGAGAACACTGTGAAATTCCTAGAGTACAAAACGGAGTACTATTTGTTTCATGCGCGCGGGTGTTGCCGCTAGGACACCTCCCCATGCAGGAACTATCATGGGAAGAGGATCGACGAACCGTGAAAGAGAACGAGGTGTAAATGAATGAGCTGCTAAAGGAGGGTTGCGGTTTGATCGATTTTGATAGAACTGCGCCACAGCCTCCACTTCAGCCTCTTTCTCCTCGTCGCGCTGGTGGCGGCAACGGTGGTGGTGGTGGTAGTGGTGCTGCTGAAGGAAACAATGAAGGGCGAAGCCAGCGGAAGAACTGTCTCGACTGGCTGCGATGACATCCAATTTTTAAGGTCAACGTCCTCTACGTATGAGTGCGTCATTGGATTTTTAACTTTTGACGATGCCCATGGACGAGATGATCTGCGATGCTGGATCATTTATTCGGATTCTTCTTCGAGGGCTGGTTATACTAGAATGCACAGCTATCTGATTTGAGCCTATTCTAAGTCCAATAGTCTCTTCGGGGTTTGATGTGGGGTAATCGACAAATTTATAGAGATTTGGAAATAAATCTTTTTATTATCCGTCGGTGTAAGGCTGATACTGCCATATCCACTTGTATTTGATGCATTTGTGGGCCCAGGATTGAGTGCCATCATCTAATACGATAATTCCGGTGACCCCCATATTGTTAGTGGTTTGTTGCAGGGCAAAAACCCTGAGTGTTTCTCGACTTCCACTAGTAGAAGAGTGCATTAATCGCACTGGTAGCCATTCCGTTATTTTTTACTTCTTTTGCCCCATGAACATTTTGAGTTATTGGTCTTTTTAAGTACCATCAATTAGTGCTCGAGTAGCAGATAGATTCCTCGCCACTCCCGCGATGTGGATGCAACACATTTGCGACGACCTACCACAAACTTCTGCTTTTGTCGAACGGATATTTAATCACGTCGGGATCCGAACACCCGAAGTGTATGCAATAATTGAATGAATCATACAGGTATTGGTCCTTCCCTGGATGCAAGCGAATACATTGAATTTGTGAATCAGGAGTAGACTGACAAGAATAATTTTGCACACTTTAGTGATTGTAACAGCATAGTGTGGTCAAATTCAAGAACTAGGTGGGTTGATAATTATTTTTGGCAATCGCAGTTGTATGGGAATTGTGCAAATGTCGGAGCCGGTATCCAACTGTAGTTAAATCGGTCTCTTATTGGTATCTGCGGCTGCGAATCTCCATCGGTTGATGCTTACTTGTAGCGTCGTCCAGAGCTGGTTAAACGGCAAGCTTTCGCATCCAGGTCAGAGGCTTTCTTCTCTTACTTCTTGTTCATATCTGACAACTGTGTTTTAGATACGAACAAATTCTTTACAAGAAGTATTCGTCGTAAACATCGATGACTGGAAAATTTACCAATATTCTTCGAAGTGATAGCCAGATTTCTAGGTCAATTTTTGGTACTTTTTGATCTACTGCGGCTATCCTTGAACGCTGAACATATGTATTTAGGAGAACTTTCCTAGAAGGTTAGCTAGGGTTCTTTTTCTAGAAGAGCAATAAGCTGGGACGTATTTGAGGTTATTTGCAGTCCCTCAAGACTGAGGAACTCTACGTCTGCTTGAAAGCTCAATTTTGTAATTGATTCAGAGCTTCTTTAATACACTCATATTACAAAAACGGAAGGCATCCTTTTACCAGGCAAAAAATCACGTTTTTATTATCTGACCGAGTATCGAATCAAATAGCATGTTTTCTAAGCATCAAGGAAGAGCTTGCGATGTAACCAGTAGCTTCTTGTTTGACTTGTCTAACGCTTGAATGGATAGCTTATGGCTTATTGATTATTTCGTTCCTCCTTTCGTCATTCCTATTTTATTGGTCTGTACTCAAGCACAGTGAGTGCTAAATACTCTTAGAGCGACTCGATTAAAAGATTTTCCACAGAAGTCATGGTAATATTTCGTGAAAGGTTGTACTTGCAATTGTTGAGCGATTAAACACTTCGCAGCAACAATTTTTTAAATTAGTCAATTAAATAAAATATTGCTTCCAGATATTTTTTCCTTTTTCTGTTATGCTAACTTTAAGATATAATGAGCGTTAAGTTGTTTTAAATAGCCTAATGAAATTTAAATGTTATATTTTGAATGGATGCTTAAGCTAAGTTCATTCTTGAATCATCAGCCCACCTATATTGGACCTTGTAGTTGTGTCAATCTCTTTTTCCTACCAGAAAACAGTTGAACACGGTTCTCATGACGCAGATCCGGTGATAAGAATTGTGGGGGCTTAGTCAGGCAGCTACAAATTCGCCACGAGATAGAGATTCGATGTCAAGCTAATGTAAAGTAGGAAGGTGCCATGCTATATAAAGTGGTCTGATTAATAAACTTTATGATATGTTAGATAGCAGCCATAAGAGTCAGGACGCTTGGTAACTCCATGTTTATTCAACGAAGTGCAAGGTGTGCGTCATAGTGACGACTTATACGTCTGAGAAGGCGAAATTGCCATGCCGTTATCGGATATGATATCGTTTTCTTGATTCTAACAGACAATAAATATCATTTAAGCTTTAATTTAAATCTCGTTATAAAGGCACTCAGTATGAAGGGGAATATTTGGCCCAGTTCTGTCTCCTTGAAACAAGAACAGGGTATGTTTCTGAACCCGTATTTTAGATAATAATATTACAACTAAAACCGCTACCATGACTAGCACCCGAACTACAAAATGCTAATGTCATTACTACCATTAACACATTAACACCACCATCACGACCACGACCACCACCATCACCTGACACACTTCCTGGAACACCATAAATGATAGATTAAGGGGCTATTTTTTAAAAACAAGCTGACAGAATATTGCAAAAATGGTGATAATTTAAATCTATTGACTACTACGAGCAAACGTAAAACAGCATTCGATAAAGCCAACAATACAAATCGGTTATTCAAAGAAAGTGGACGAATCTGAAAAAGACCTCAACTAAAAGTTGACGAAAATATTGATGCAGTTGAAAGTTAGTTGGAAATAATCGGTGAATTGTCTTCCATTAAGTAGCTACATCCAATTCAATTCTTTCCGATCGTAGCATTTTATTAAGCATGCTTACGGCACGCTGGATACATGTGACATTCTAATCCACTTTAGCGCACTCTTACAAAACAAATAAAGAGGAACATAAGGACGGTTACAAAGGAGAGGGAAGGACTATTCTCCTTGGTGGTGGTTGTGGCACTGGTGAGATGTGCATTGCAGCGAAGTCAATATCGTTAATCAGATGGAACCGCTAGGGATGGCAACGTCATTTGCCCCACGGAGTGGTGCTGGAAAGGTTCGAGGGTAAAACAAAGATCACCAGTTTCCGTTTACCTACTTGGTAGAAGAAAGCGACGGTAGGAGAACTTCTGTCCGCCAGACGGCCGTCTAGACTGCAGAACCGTTCCCTCCATGGCCATAGCCGCCGTGAGATTGCTACTCATTGCCCCACCTACCTAATAAATTCCTCTCTCAACGTCGATTCTCAGTTGAGAAACCATCCGTCGGTAGTCTTTGAAGCTCTATCCACTCAAGAAGTCCAACAAGTCGAGATATTTTAAAATACATATATTTTATTTGTTATTTCGAGACCTAAACTCCTATTTCAATAATGGAAAACCATGGAAAGATCAAGTAACCTATCGATTAATGAAATCTGTTAACATTACTCAGTGGTTGTACACTGTACGGTGATTGTACCCACGCAAATTTGTGTTTGAACACTGTGTGGTATTTTATGGTCAACAGGCACGCATACATCTGCCAATGAACGACTCTACTTGTATCTTCTAACCCATTGGTTGGTTGGTCATCTCATCGTTTTCCTTTATGGGAATATCTTTTTGAAGGGCTACGAGAAAATCTTATCTGGAAGATCAAATTCAAATCAATGGTTTCAGCCGATTATTCATTGCTAAAAGGGTAATGAAATCAATCAATACTGAAAGATTGAGTACAAAGTTATTGTAGGAGTTCTGAGTGCTTATTGTAAAAATAATATAGACGATTCATCGAATTGCTCCATAAAAGTAAGTGCTTCGAAGTATCGAAATTCTAAGGAATCATAGGGTTTAATTTAACATTAGCCTTATGTTAGTGCCGTTGTGGTAAAGCAAGAACACTGTTCATCCGTTTTAGAGTGATGCACAATCTCTCATTTGAAAAAATCTGCATGTTTATTTATTTAAATTTACTTTGATTCACTTTACATTACTGTTATGCTTTGATGTAAGTGAAGAAATGACTTGAATCACGCAAACCGGGTTCAATCGAGAGTATATTAGACATTCGTGATTTTGTAATAAACATATTTACCAAAGTACTGCCGTCCTTTATGAAGTAGTTGTGGAGCGATATCACAAATAATTTAGACAACGGATTTGCAAACCGATTAAAAGCATTTTAGTATTATTATTTAACATGTTTGATTGTAAAATTTGATAACTGCCCTGATCAAGGAGAAAGGTGGTCAACTTGTTTAATAACGCCTTTATAATGGTTTGAATATTCAGAAACCAGAGTGAGAACTTTAAAACGTTCAAAAATATTCAAGTAGTTCCCATAAAAATTGTATTCTATGCCAACAAATGGTGTTGAGATAAAAATACATAACAAATTGTGAAATAAAACCAATTTACATAGAACAGAAACGATAGAAATGCCAACAAGGGCAAAAATGCAGCACTCACAAAACGATTGGATGTTGGAGTGAGGCCATCAAGACTTGCATCAAAAAGGATTTGTAAGTGGTGATAATTGCACTCGCAAAAAGAAAGACTACAAGGATTGAAACAGAGGCAACTGGAGGAGCTTTCGCGACTTCATCTTCCACATCAGGCACATCGATAATTTGGGAGGGCTCCAACCACCCTTAGCCACAGTCAAAATAGGGCTAGACTCCGATCCGGTTCATATGTTCAGGACGGATTTATATCACGAAAACGACCGATTTGCTATTAATGCCAAGGGCGGCCACCTCCTCCTGGAAATCTTTTCCTTCAAGGCACTTGCGAGTCCGATTAAGAGCTAGAAGATCAAGACTAGGATACGATTTCAGCATAGAAGTGCAATCATCCATCACATGGTCCATTTTCCGACCTGCAAAAAAGGATTACGAAGAGACTACACTAATAAGTTAAAACGTGTGTGAAAAGTCACTCAGTTTTAAGCACAGTGGCCGATGATAGCATCTCTAGGCGCGAAATTAGCAAGAAGACAAGCAGCGATTTGCACTAACCTCGGTTGACGTTGTTTTCTTTTCAAAGATGAATATTTTAATCCCAGGGGGGAACGAGCTACATTACGATACCGATCCAGTTGGTCATTGGCTTAACACCCTTCAGCCACTCTAATTTCGATAATCCGTGTCTAAATAGACTCTCAGTTGCAGCAAGACCGTGAGAGTAAACATTAGCATCACTCGGAATCTCGGAAAGTCAAGCTCTTTCTATTGCTAGGAGGTGCTAAGTATGGGGAACAATGATTTACCCAGATTGGCAAAATCCCTAACCGTGTCTATTCTCTTAAGGTCCAGCCCGTGGATGTAAAGCCTGTCAGTTTAGCTCAGCAACTGGTGATGAGAATTTTGGTAATATTTACCATGGAGAGTGAAATACCCGCATTTTTTTACAGCCTCGAATACGTAAAAGAAAAAGTAGTTCAAGGAGGACTCAAAGTCGAACTTCCACTCAATTCTCTTTCATCCGCTGGATTTCCATGGAGAGGAGGGCTGGCGCTGATTGGGATCGTAGTCGTGTCGAGTAAGAATAGGCAGCAGATCCCAGTAACCTCATTCGAATGGAAACATCACAGGAGTCATTTTAGGGAATAAATCAGCGGTGTTGAGCATCGCCACATGCAAAAGCATCCTTACTGTGAACTGGCGATCGGCTACACGCCATAGGGCCCCTTCTATTTGGATTTTCTTGTTCTTCAAAATTGCATCTTCAACTGCAAAAAGATTTGGATTAGAGCAGGTGATGAGCTGTACATGATAACCTCTTCACATATTTTGCCAAAATTGCAGAAACTCTAGCAAACGTGCAACAAGAGTGCATTGGTTATGACCTTATCTCCACTTCCAGTGATTCCTTCTCAATTCCGACCAACCAGCAAGCAAATCTTTGCGGCTGTTTAGCAAAACTCAAGAATATCCACATTTAATCCATGCCATGAGGTCTTCTTTACTTAATTGTTTAAACTCCTAATGTGTAACTCTAGCTACTGCTTGACAAAACTTTCGGCGTGAACTTCAAGAAGACGGCAAGCTTGAACTTGAGGCGAAAGCCAACCACATTTAATAACAATTTTTTTAAATTTTTAGTAATGGTGGCAATTCAAGATCAATTTTGACCTATATTTATGCACTGGAAGGCAAAAATAGCATAGTGTCACAAACAGTAATTATGTGAAATAGCATGTAATTAAAAATATTCCTTCTCAATATAAACAGAAAAGCAAACAAATGTTTATTGATCAATTTATTTTCTGCAATTGAAACACTTCTAACTTCTGAGTGAATTCCATTTCTGAAATTTATTAAAGTGAATCCTAGCCAAAACTGAAAGGGTCTCAAGACTACAGCTGCTTTTCAAAAAATGATTCAGCGTAGTGAAAAGCTGGGGTAACGCCTACCATTTTTCCCACCAACATGTGATTTAAAATCGTTCTCATCTATGACTTTTTCATATCTACTAATAAAACATATGCGGTCTATTTCAGCTAACAATGTTATCGCTTATCATCGAGCTACTATCTTTCCAGCAACAGTATCCGCCTCAAAATTGACAATACAACGTTAAGTTATACCTGACCCTAGAAGGATTTGTTACTTATTTGACCACTTTATACAACATTAAGGTAATGGATATCCACATATTAGCACGGGAATCACTAAGTAAACTATATTTATTGGGTCATGAAAATGAATAATCTATGTGGATGAATGAATGAACTCTGGATGAAAGTGAAACACCCCGAAACCTAGGGAATAGGCCTGATATTTATGGAATGGCTATAAACATCTTCCACCTTACATCACCATATCAAATGCCATACGAAAAACCTTAAATTCAATGGAGGAGTATGAAATAGAAAGAAAGAGTGACAAAAGATATGAAGACCAAGGGGCGAAATCAAGAGTTTTTCCACAGAAAATTTTATTAGTTAGGTTTATGCAGAGGCAGAGAGATAAATGTGACACCACATAAGCCCCTAGCAATCACTTAGACAGAGCCGCCTTTTATTCCTCGGTGGAATGGTTTCATTGTGTTTTCATCATTCATTTGAAGCCACGGAAGAATCAACTGCGTTCGAGCTATAAAGTTTCAGCGTCATCATTAACTGCCGCAGCAGCCATTTCGGTTCTTATTACGATGCATATGATATTAGTCCTCATATAGTCGTGATTTTATCGTGTTTCAGCCTCTGGTTTCCTCTACTGTGTTTAAAGGTACTAAACTTGCAACAGTAGAATGCTACTGCAGTTTTTGCATTCAATAGCAGGTAAAGAGCGTGCTTTTGCTCGTTATCCTTCTTTTTGGAGTTTGAATATATTATTATGCATGGGTAATTTAGTATTATCATGTGCCTTTAAAAAGTTTAATTGCAAATGGCATAATTTTAAGCATTCATTTTTGCAGCTGCAGTAAACAATAATAGTATTTTAAAGACATGTACGGCACAAGATTTCATTAATCACTAAATACTTTGGATAAAATATTGACCTCTAGCATATGTTTAATAGTCAACAGCTAGCCCCCCCATTCGAAGTAGTGTAGTTGTGGCGAACCATGCAATTGATTCCATATCGTTTTCTCAAGCTTGCACAAAATCTTTCTAACACCCTAGCTAATCGAATTGTGTGAGACATGTTCCCTGTTTCCATCTCATAAAGCCGCGAGTGCAACGCGCACAAAACACAATTCCTTAATAAACGTTCCGCTGCGCACGCCTCCTCTTCTCTTCTCCCTACGGGAGTGGGACCAGCTCAAATGAGAAGTAAATGCATCTTGTAGAGGGCTTAAGTGTGGTTTATTCCTCTGCATATTCAAAAGAGTCCGTAGATATGATTTCTACAGATAACTTGGATTTGGTGCTAGACAAAGTAGATGCCTTATATATATGCTCTGCTAAAGTTTCTCACAAAAGTTGATTGAACTGGAATATTGCTGAACTCAGACATGAAGAGCACCTATTCGTAGCACAGTGGTGCTTCATCTTTATTTATATCTCTTAATTTCATCATTACAAATGTATATATTTTAACCATAATTTAATAGGCTCCAATGTATGAAGGTTAACTGCTAAAATAGTGCTGAACAAAAACATCAAAACAAAAATATAATCAAATAAAAACACTAAATATAAAAAGTATTTAATGTTCGACAAGTCGGCAATATAACAAATCAGGAAGTACATAGAAAGTGTACGATAAATATAATAATTTCTTGAAAATTGCTCGGACGACGAGTATCGGCAATGCCTCGACATGAAGGAGGCGCATATATGGCGGTTCCGACCGGACCTCGAGAAGGATGTCACAGTCAATCTCGACTTGCAGATGTCCGTTCGCGATCAAGCAGTAGCCACTGTGGAGGTGTAAGTGCGCTTCCCTATTTCGGATGATGATGATGGTGATGACGACGATTCCTATTCTTGTGTGTATGGTGCGATGCGTCTATTGCCAGGCAGGCGAACCTTGCTGAACTCCTCGACGACACACTGGGGGGTGATCCTGCATGCGTGCGCATTTCGTGGAGAAAGAAGTGTACAGCATGACTCGCAATTGTAGCGACTACCTCCAGCTGATGTATTGGCACGTTAGGGCGTTGCAGAATTCAAGCGAAATTGATTATTTTTGGTAGTGTGTTTAATACACCTTTGTTCGATATGGCGCTGGTTTCGAAACTGATGGACTTGCTCCTCCGTATTAACGGGACGCGTTGAGGTTTGATTCATTGGAAGTCATTTGCGCGTTAGTCGAGATCTGTCAAATCCCGGAAAGCCTGAATGACAGCCTTTTAATCTGGAAACAGTGAGGATATCACCACGCGTCGCCATTATTACATGTTCGTTTTGTCTCTCAATTTGAAATCCTATAGGTGTTCGATCCGGGGCTTCGACGTCTCCTAGAGAATTTAAGGAGAGCATTCGAGTACTTTGATTTATCGGACCCATAAGTGGTGTTTTAATTTGATTCGTGGCTAGCGGAACACCACGATTAGACTTGCAAGTTGCCTTGACTTCTGCGCCAATGCTAGAGAAACACTTGTTATTCGATGTATTAGGTAATTTGAGATTTAGTCCAATTCGAAATGGAAATAAGCATCTAATCCTTCATCGGTCATGTGCCATTCCAACTTCGCAAATCAAAATCCACGGTTGCAGCACAATGGATTTTGTGGTTAAATCTGTTTGAATCTGTTTTCAACAAGCGCATTTTTCATGCTGTTGTCAGGTGGTTGGTTGGTTGGTTTCATCATCTTAGGAGATTTTTGATTGAATGCAGCATACATTGGTGGAGTTTATCACTTTCTATCACGATTGCTTTGTCAAATGAGGTAGTGGAGGGATTTGAGACCGGCCTTTACCTCCCACGTCATTCTGCAATGCATCCACGTGACTTTCAGATGGATGCCTTGTCATTCCTCAGTGTCCATGCTTCCATTCACCTGGTCGCTAGTCACTCAGCGAAACATTGCAAGTCCTTGTCTACCCATGCATGCCGCCTTAAAAAGATGCAATTTTGGATGTGGACACTCTTTCTCCACCTGGGACAAACATTGAGGGTCGTGTGGCCTATTAAGGGCTAATTCATAAACGGAGCTAATTCATAAACTGAATCGATTGAAGGCAGTCACTGAGGCTCAGTGACTCCACAGTTAGGCTCACTAGACGCCACAGCACTGATATCATTCATATGTCCTCGCCTTATTGATTAAACTCTACTGGGACTCCCCTTGGCGTTGATTCACTTTGCCCCACCGAGTTGGCAATTTCCTGGGGCACAGTGGACACCCAACCAACGCAAGTACACCTTTCTTTGCGTACTAGTCACCTCGATGCCTGCAGACTATCAACTCCATCATATCTAACCATACACGCTTCACACGTCTACCCTAACCACCTGGGAGCATGCTTCACATTGTTCCATATGTGGAAGAACTAGCCAACCCTTATGCTGGCAAGTCATATGACACGAACTCCGTAGGGCGGGGTAGACAAGGGGCTTAAGCTCACACTTGCTGTTACTGTCCAGTAAAAATACCTCCCAAAGGGTATCAGAACAAGAATTCAGATGAAATCAAATTAAACTGCATTGCATTACGTTACGTTACATTACATTAAGAAGTCGAAACCAAATTGGACACTGAAATTCTGCAGAAATTGTTATTACCTTGATGGGATCGATAGGAATCTTTAGTTGTTTTCAATTCCAGCAATAGGGTTGGTGAATTCGATTTAACAACAACTACGGAATAAAGAAGGGGCATTAGGTGAAAAAGAAGCATATTTGACTGAAATCTTTCTATTTATAATTTGGAATCATGGATTTATTAATATAGCAACGATTTCTCACTGAAAGTTTTGATTTCTTAAATAATAGGACATCAAGGAATGGAAGATAATAGGCTTTTTGTTACCAATTCCAAATGTATCGTTAATTATGCAGAACTCACGGCTCCTGTTTGCACTGCAGCTGTTGTTGATATTTTCATAAAGTTAGTGGTACTGGTAAGTTCGTTGACGGCAAGAGGCGCAAAGTCCACGACGACATGCTGGAGGGTGAGATCCTGTGTTTGATATTTCCGATAAGCCATATTTGTGGTAATCGAAGGACTTTCCGCGTCTGGCCATCAACGAACGTAACAGTACCATTAACTTTTATGAAATTATTAACAACAGCTGGAGTGCAAACAAGAGCCGTGAATTCTCCATAATTAACGATGCATTTGCAATTGGTAACCAAAAGCCTAATATCTTCCATTACTTGAAGCTCATTTTCTTTTATAAATTAACAACTGCATCAATGAAAATTTTTTTTCAAATAGCCGTAATTTAAAATTATGAATGAAAAGTTCTGGGTTAAATATGCTTTCTATAATGCCTTTTATTTATTAATATGTTGTTGTTTAACCGAATTCACCAACCCCATTGCTGCAATTGAAAACAAACAAGAAACCTTTTCAATCTCATCACAGATGATAGGCAGGACAATTTTGAAGAATTTGAGCGCCTAAGAAATGGACTTGCCAAAGATGGAAAAAGCTGTGCTGAAAGCCAGTGGAATAATGAAGAGCGTTTTAGTCATTTATAACTTATGAGTTAGTGATTAAATGATTGTCTTTGGGAGTGGAGGCCTTCTATACTTCTGTTCACTGTTTACGTGAACTTTCAAGAAAGTGGTTTATAATGTGATTCGCATATTTCCCTGCAAGAAGGAATTTTCAATGTTCTGGTAGCCCAAATGAGGCAAAGAAGCCATTGGAGTAAACAAACTGTAAAAATGACCATTCTACACATTCTGATTTAGGGAATCCCCATAGGAGAAAAATCCCCTACTACCCGTCTTGGAGAAAAGTTCAGCTTACCTTCACACTACATTAACGTTAAACTGGACAGAACCTGCTTTAGAATAATAAAGGAATGATATCACTGTTTACAAGAATGTTTTATGATAATGTACCAAAATATTTTAAAGCATTGCAGTGTGCAAACATGATTTGACCCTTGCATAATCCTAGCAATGCTACTTATTATCGTAAACATTTCCCTCTATTTCAAGAATCAAAGTGGATAATGTTATACCTCTCGATCAATCTAGTATATTTAATTGTATTTCATTTCAACAAATGTGATCATTAGATCCTTCCGATCCTTTGTCCATCAAGCAAGGTAGGGGAAATTGACAGGAAGTCGAGGAGCCATTTGCATCAGCCGCTGAATAGATTCTCCTACCTTTTCCACACGGAATTTGTTGACGCCCGAGTGGAGAACCAGTTGCATTTTTAGTCTTTGGATTGAAACCTTCTATCCACTCAAAAATCCTAGAATCGCTGCCTAGTAAGACTGTCAGTTGCGTTAAGCTAGTGTGGGTAACGGACAGCATTGCTCGGGAACTCAGGGGAATATGGCTCGCTCTCACTGTATAGATGTGTGAGATTTCACATCAACCCTTCGCCTAGCTCCTCAAAAGGCTTATCAGAGTTAACTTTGTGAATATCCAGCCCGTGGACAGAAAGCTTGTTCATTTTGGTCAGCAACCCGTAATGAGGAAATTAGCAACCATTGGCTAAATAAGGAACAGTGAATGACGTGTATTCTCCCAAGCACATGCGTATGCGGGGCCTTTGGCTGCGTAAATAGTTGGTTTTCTTTTGGCTTCTTTATGTCCTTTCGGAGGAAGTGTTGACTCACATTGAGAACGTCGCTTTGGAGAACAAGAATCAGCAGCAAATCTCAGTGACCTGAATCGATGACAC
This sequence comes from Anomotaenia brevis, assembly GCA_030710315.1. Lineage (NCBI taxonomy): Eukaryota > Metazoa > Platyhelminthes > Cestoda > Cyclophyllidea > Dilepididae > Anomotaenia > Anomotaenia brevis. The sequence continues at coordinate 12,595 of JAUOZQ010001087.1, forward strand.
ACATAACGGAAGTCATCATGTGAAAAAACGCCCAGCCTGCGTATCTCGGGGTTACAAGTAGCGTTCTTATTTTGAAAGAGTGACGACTGGCTAGACGCTTCAAGACGCATTCCAAATTCTGGAAAACACACACTGGGCACTCATTGAAGCAGACGATCATATGTGTTTCCTGCAATCTCTTATATAGATGGCTTTTACAGAGTAGAATCTACGAGAGAAGATTTTTATGCTCATACTCATGTGGAGTTGGTAGTATGAGATGCGTGTGTTTAGGGATGTAAGTCAAGTGACCACTTCTACACCTACCGATATTCCTTTCAATTTCTTTTCAATTTGAAATTGCTAAAGGATGGATTTAGCATCAAAGTATACAATGTTATTAGCAACGCCAGTGCTACTATTGGAAATGGACCTGCTAGTGACTTTTTTTGCGCGATAGTATCACCTATTCTTGAACGCTAGTTTAACAGCCACTTTACTCGAGGAGGAGGACACTGAGAGGTGAGACTACCAGGCTAGTGCAGGCCCTATTAATCTGCAGGCCCATTGCACCATTACGCCGTATTTATCTGACTGACTCTAGCCTGGTAGTCTCTCCTATCAGTGTCCTCTTCCTTATGTAACGCGGCTGTTAAACTAGGGTTCAAGAATAGGTGATACTATCGTGCAACTAAAGTCACTAGCAGGTCAATGAGCAGTGCGATGGGCATGCAGTAGCCTGGTAGTCTCACATACCTGTCTCACCCCTACAAACCTAGTACGAGCATTGACCTTGTGCTCGAAAATAATTGACAATTTCGTAAAAACAACATAAATTACTGATAGGAACACTTGTCGTTAATTCGTTCTAGAGTATGAATAAAATTATCGTTATTGTAAAAACAAATTATGATTATTCTCTCTTAGAAATGGCTAATAAAATTGCATAACCATATCCATACTTCCATTTTTAGGGATTGAATACAATTAAAGTGCATGTTCTAAAGGAAACATGCAGAATCCAGATCTTGTTGATTCGGAACATCTCAGCTCTTTTTGGAATGTTCACTTTACCGTCGGTTGACCAGATGTCGTGATTTCGCTACATGATAACTAAACAAATTGGCTCCTATTTGTGCTTTATACGCTCATGAATGAAGTTGATCATTTCCATTGCAGTTTACAAACTTCTAGCTTCCAGATCTGAGGCATCAATCGGCATTAGCTCTCCCTGAAAATGCACTTTTTCTTTTTATAAACTAAATTCATTCCTAAAACTTACCGACATGAGCACATTTTTATTATGTCATGATCTGTGCAGATTATAAAAACGACAAAAAAAATTCACTTAAAAGTGGTTTATGATATTGGTCTGACATACATCACTATCAAAAATTCATTTAGATTTAGAAATTAAAAATGGAATGAAAAACGATATATTTATAAATTGTTGGCTACATCCTTCTTAAGAGGGACAAATAAATAGTTCTATTTAAATTATGCTATGAGAAAACCGATCCAATCACAGTCTCGATCAAAGACTGGAGAATTTCCTGAGAGCCCACAAACCAATTGCCACAAATGATTACGACCAATCATAGTCATTCTCTGTTAATTATAACCCCTCACTATCACCACTCATCCTTCAGTGTTTCCTTCAGAACATGCACTTTAATTCTATTTAATCCCTAAAAATGCAATTATGGATATTGTTATGCAATTTTATTAGCCATTCCTATGAGAGAAACACCATAATTTGTTTTAATAGCAACAATAATATTTTCATACTCTAGAACGATTTTACGACAGGTGTTCCTATTTGTAATTTAAGTTGTGTTTAAAAAATTGTCAATTATTTTCGAACACAGGTTCAGGTAATCGCACTGCACATTGACCTGCAATGCGATCATTTCAATTTTCACAACCCTGTATAGATGGTTTCTAATTTTCTTATTACTCACCTTCTCTAACAGGCTTTTTAATACCGCCAAGCTCGGTGACGAGAGTATTGCAACTAGCTGGCACCACCTAAATTACATAGAAAAATGCGTGCCTGGAAAATTATTTGAACATCGCAAATATAGTATCTGTGATGCTGAATAAAGCGCACGTAACTTTGTCAAGTTATTTGAAAACGACGTAAAGCAACTAGGAGATTTTTTACTTGGATATTGGCCTTCCATAAACTACCAAGATATCAATGATCCAAGTGATCTCAATCGATATGCACATTTGGTAGTTCGCAAAGAAAAGACCATTAAAGAAAAAAAGTCCTATAGGTTTATTCTTAGAAAGTAATCTAATAAATCGCTGCAGTATATGAATTAGCTAGTCCAGATTTTATAGAATAGAGCATCGGTAGTTGGTGGTGAGCCATATGACCTCCATTCGTGGGGACAAAGCGAAAACGCATTTTGAATAAATTCACTTGGCTTCCTGTTAAGTTAAGCATTGATATTGTGCTTTCCTTCCATTTGAAAATGACAAATTGACAATGAGTTAAATATTCAATTGAAAATGTCCGCCTTTTGTTTAGTATAAGCATCAAAATGCATATTTTTGGAACTCCGACGCTGTTTTAGCAGGTTGGAGAGTCTTCTGAGCATGCTGGAAGGCCTTTTACCAGTCCGATGGGCTTTTTCAGAGTAGGATCTTAGAGAGAAGATTTTTATGATCATACTGATGGGGTGTTGGTAGTATCAGATGCGTGTGTTTAGGGATATAAGTCAAGTGACCACTTCTACACCTACCGATATTCCTTTCAATTTCTTTCCAATTTGAAATTGCTAAAGGATGGATTTAGCAACAAAGTATCCTAAATGGTTCCATACAAAACAACTTATCCATCATGGGAATACAGTGTTATTAGCAACGCCAATGCTACTATTGGAAATGGACCTGCTAGTGACTTTTGTGTTGCACAAAATTATCACATATCTCTTGAACCCTAGTTTAACAGCCACTTATGCATGATAACTTTTTGGATTTCGATGTCGTATTTCAGCTGAGCAAATAATGTTTCTGCTTTAATATTGCCATCACTTACTATAGGAATATTGCAGCTGAAGTGCAATTTTGGTTCACCTTATTTCAGGCCATTTTCATTCCATATTTCCTTCTTATCTGCCATAAACCGGCAAAATTGAACAAATCTCTTATTGGAAAAAATTGTTTTACTCCATTTCTTCCATTTTTTAGACTAAGGATTTATAATTGCAATCTACCTTTGCATAATGGTAATTAGAATTGCAACAGGATGACTAGAAATTATACAAGCTGCCTATTTTTGTCAGTCATCACTCTAGGAACATTCTAGCAGGTTTTGCAATATTCTAAAAATATAAAAACTATTAAAAGCTTCACTAGTTCTAGCCTAGGCATAAAGTGGAAGCTTCGCCATGTGCTCCTTGAACTCGTTCTCACCGTTTGGCATTTCTTCATTATGCCACCCCATTTTGTCCCGGGTATCAAATTGTGCTGTGAGGAATTCATAAATTTCTTTATCGGAGACTAATAATTTGTCACCTTTCTTGTCATCCCAACGAGCCTTTAAGTGCTTGATGGCAGCTCTATAGTCATGTATCGAAGTAATCTATGTGCTTCTATTCATCTGCGAGTCCAGATACTTGGCTTTAGCAGCCGCCCGTTCAGAACTTTGTAGCGCCCCAAGGCCTGCTCACTTGATTGCACAAAATACGCCTTCCAGATCTGCAGTCTTTTGGTAAACAGGAATGACAAATTTTCCCTCGGCATTTAAAACCGCGGATTAGAAGATGAATTCTGCATTTCCTGCCTTATTCCTCCCTCTGGCCGCCAATTTTACTAAACACCAGCAGCTTCAAATCCGTTTATCCAACCATCATCTACTGTTGCTTGACATTGTTCCATATGTCGAAGAACTAGCCAACCCTTATGCTGGCAAGACATGACACGAACGCCTTGGGGAGGGGTAGACAAGGGGCTTAAGCTCACACTTGGTGTTACTGTCCAATTAAAATACCTCCCAAAGGGTATCAGAACAAGAAATCAGATGAAATTAAATTAAACTGCATTGCATTACGCTACATTACATTAAAAAGTCGAAACCAAATTGGGCACTGCGATTCTGCAGAAATTGTTATTTCCTGTGATGGGATTGATAGGAATCCTTAATTGTTTTCAATTCCAGCAATAGGGTTGGTGAATTCGATTAAACAACAACTCTTGAATAAAGAAAGGGCATCAGCAGCATCAGAAGAAGAAGCAGTATAATTGAATGAAATCCTTCTATTTATAATTGAAACTTATGGATTTATTAGTGAAAAACAATTTGTTCAATAAAAGTTTCGATTTCATAAATAAGAGAACTTCAGAGAATGGAAGATGTTAGGCTTTTGGATACCAATTCCAAATTTATCGTTAATTTTGGGGAACTCAAAGCTCTTTTTTGCACTCCAGCTGTTGTTGATAATTTCGTAAGAGTTAATAGTACTGTTAAGTAGGTCGATGGCCAGACGCGCAAATTCCTTCGATTATCACAAATATGGCTTATAGGAAGTATCAAGCACTCATCGGATGGTGATACCTGGCTTATACGATCGCTGAATCAGGCATGTAGCAACACATCTCCACGGGGATTACTGAGTCCGTTATTATTTATTACAATCATGCAATACCATTGATAATGTGCTTATTTACATTTTTGATTTCAATAAATTGTCGCTGAGATCGCAATTTTAGAGAAATAGAAACATTTATTATCTAAAATAGATATTTTTGTTGCGAAATATATGCATTTGTGGGCATGAAGTAAAGAAGTGTAAATAGGGAAGATGCTCCCTTGTGCTACGAATGGGTGCTTTTCTGTATGAGTTAAACTAATTTCTCAGTTTGATCCATTTTGCAAAAATCTCCATCAGAGCAAATCTGTACCAAATTCCCTGTGCTTAGCGTCAAATCCAAGTTTTCTGTTAAAGTATTTTGAGTATGTAGCGGAATAGACTAGAATTCATTTCTCTTCAAGATGTAATTGTGCGTGTTTGCACTCGCGGCCTTATGAGATAGAAACATGGGACATGTCTCACACAATTCGATTGGCTTCGTGGTGTCCAATAGCTGTGTTTAGGAAAGGCCGTGTGTGAGCTTAAGAAAATGATATCGATTGAATTGTCATGCGTTATGCCGCCCTTAAATACATTATTTCAAGTGCGGAGGTTTAAATGTTGACTATTGTATTTTATTATATATTATAACATATATATACACGACAGACTTTGTATAAAATACATATATATATATATGATATTTTATACATACATACAAATATATATGTGATATTTTATACAAAGTCTTTAGTGTTCAATGATATGATGTTCCTTGTTAATCTTTAAAAATGTTAGAATTTTTAGGTATGTAGGCTGAACGAACTGATAGTAACTGAAGCTGCGTAAATGAATACTTATCATCATGGCATTTGCAATTAAACTTGTTGAATACAAATGATAATACAACAATACCTAAAAATAACATTCAAACTCCAAGAAGAAGGATATCGAACTAAAGCACGTTCTTTACTTGCTAAAGAGTGCAATGACTGCTGTAAGTTTAGCACAATGAAACATAGTAAAGGAAACCTTTGGCAGAAACCCGATAAAATCACGACTATATCAAGACTAATCACATCTTGATAATAACCCAAGTGGCTGCTGGGGCAGTTAATGTTGACGCTAGACTATATACGGCTGCGTAGGGTCTAGTGTGTACTGACGTCCTCAAATAACCGGGTATTCTCGATTACTTCGTGCGATTCACTAGTGAATTTCAATTCCAGTGATGACAGTTTCGAATGAAACTGCATGAAATAACTGCAATGCCTTGCGTGAAGAAACCACCCATTATATTTCCTATGCTAAATTCGACACATAAGCACCTATAGAACCAGATATAACAGGGCCTCTAGATTCTTAAATTATGATTAATTTAAGTGAATAAAATGCAGGTAAATTGGC
>JAUOZQ010001088.1:0-18514 GCA_030710315.1 Anomotaenia brevis
TAATTGATAATATATGATAATATATGATAATATAATATATGATATATGTTCGGGTCAACTTGCCGAGATGACGAGGAGGTTAGAGGTGGTGACTCAGTTGCCATAGCAACTACTGTTAACGCACAGGGGAAATTGGATATAAGCACATAGAGCGCTAACCAAAGTGAATAAAGGGAACTCTGATTGGCCAGTGATCCCATAACTACCGGACTCACCATCCGTCCAGTCATTCGTAACCGAGCCCAGATACGAGCAATACCTACTGCACAGTTCGTCCAACTAAACTCATCATCTACTCAATGCCGACGCACTTCAAACCAACAGCTCACAGGAGACAGCTCAAACCGAACCTGTTTCATACAACGTTTCCCCATATTTAGGCGAGGACACCTAGGAGGGGCTGCCAACAAACCCACAAATGCTGATCAAATGTGGCTGCCCCTGAGTGCTGCCTGAGTGATCTGTGCATGGCTTACAAGTTTTCGTCGTTATTTAATGATATATACATTTACAGGCCAGATAATGGCCATTGTTTAATATGCCTTAATAGCTGCATTTAGGTAACTGTACTTTTTGTTTTATAACGAAGTTATCCACTTCCCAAATATTCAAAGTGACACTACAGGCCATCTAATGATCCGAATTAGCTTCTCCATGAGCAATAATTACCAATTAATTTCCTTCTGGTCATGTCTGGACGATTTAAAGAACGTTGAGTTAGGCAATGATTACAAATTGTTCTTTTCGAAGGTGGAACGGAATAAAGATATTCCATTATGCAAAAGTATATTGTGCTATCAAAAGCCAAAGCCACACTTTCTAACTGCACCGAAGCCTATACGCTGCTATTGCGAAATCATGACAATTTCACACCGAGACATCTAGTTGTTTATGCAGCATTGTGCCACTGTGAAAATATGTAAACTCTTCGAAACCTGCTCAGATTAATAAACGGTATGATAGTAGTATCCAGCTGCTCAAGAACTGGGATATCTACCAAACCGATTTCATCGAAACCTCTATTCTGGTTGGTTGGCGCTCTATGTGCTTCTATCCAATTACCGGTATGAGTTAAGAGTAGTTGCTGTGACAACTGAGTCAGCACCCTCTAGTCTCCTTGTCATCCCAGGATTGTGATCCTCGGCAGAAGTAAATAATTTTCGTTATTTTTTCAAGGCTATGACAAATTCATCTTATACTTTGATACATATAAGTAGATTGATTACCCTCCCATGATCAGTAAAAAAATCCCTGCAGTACTAAAGTAACTCGATCACATGTCATTTACTTTGCAATAATTGGTTCGAATCATAAACAGTCTCGGTCTTGTTGACCTGTAACCACGGTAACGCAGAGTGGCTGCTCGTGTTGAATTAAGGAGTCCACGTGTCAACTGCATCAAGAAACTGGAAAAAATAATACCATAAAATTGGATTCATCATAGTCTAAATACTAAAACCGAAATAGATGCCTAATTGAAAGATGCTTTTTCGTGTTGCAAAGAGAGCAAAATGAAGGGCCCGCTATTCACATGTAGGGTTTAGGCTAATTCTGAAACACTGAAGTAAAGAAATCCATAATTTTGCTAGCTGCTTAGGAATGTTTCATTGTAATCAAATATATTCCAATCTCCACACCACCAGCCGAAATAATTCCAGCTGAGGTCATGCAACTTCTGTGCTTTACATCTATTTAGGCAAGTCACGAGTACCCTACAACGAGCAATTCCTATATAATCACTGCTGTACCCACTGTAAACTAAAGCTGAGAGTACAAAGATATCTCTAATTTAGTTACTCAAAAGGAAAGAATAGGAATAGATGGAAAAATAAGTGGCTGCAATGCAGTCATTTCGTGACGAAGAATAAGTATAGCAGTCGGCCGCAGGTGTCGATACTTTAGATAAAGAACGCCATCCTGATTGCGAATGGGTACGAGAAATTCATCAAAATAAAGGAAAGCAAAACTAATATAGTGAAGGAATATATTTAATCTATTGAAATTCAGCACAAAAGAGACTGCGATAGAAGGCAACCGCGGCTTGTCCAATGTGGCCTAGAACCGCAAAGCTGCCACAGATCCTAGGATGGATATCACAGATCAATATTGACGTTGATGGTGACGTGGAGGATGCCTCTGACGAGGGCCGTGATGGCCTCGAATTTGAGGAGCTGTGCTGGCACTCCCTGGATGGCCAAGACACGGTCGCCAAAACGCAGCTGCTCACTGCACGCCACCAGGTGAGGCGCACTCGCCAGTCGACTGATGCACAATTCCTCTCCGCCGCCACCGCCGCTGCAATCACCACCGCCTGCTTTTTCCTTGTCGAAGGTGAAGAAGATGCCCAAGGGCGTCGAGGCATCGGTGCGTCTGAATTGGATCAGATAAGAGCCGTCCACACAGGGCTCAACGAACTCCAATTCCACTGCCCCCTTCTCAAAAGCGCTCCATTTAGAGTCAGTGGATGGTGTAGATGGCCTCAACAAGGATGATGGTGCCAAAGATGGAGTCGAAGAAGACGCCTCCCCATTGAGGACTGTTGCGTGAGAGCAGGAGTCACGACTATGTGACCTGTGTCGGCGTCCTAGTGCCTTTCCCTCGCGACTCACTGACCTCCTCAGCTCACCCACTCTCCTCTTCACGTTCATTATCAGCTGGCTGGTAGATCGTCGCAGATTTCTACTGCGTCTGCACTCACCTCTAATCGCTGCTGCTGATGCTAATGGAAGCGGTGCCTGCTGCTGCGTCTGTATCAGTAGCGAGAGTGAGGGCGATGTTTGCGTGTGGGCGTTTTCAACACAAACAGGACGGGAATGTAAGGGTGGGAGCATAGGCACTGTGCAAATCACTGCCGCTGCCACCGTCACCTCCGCCAATTCCTCACCTTTTTCTCTCCACACTCATTTCCTTCTTGTGCATGCCACCAGTTGCCAGCCACTGCTCGGATGACATCGCAGGCGGTTGAATAGCATTGTTTGGATGAATGACATCCTTGATGTTATAAAAGGGCGAGGATGGCAGTCGTTGAAAGACATGTGGCCAGCACTCAATTTTTGCGTTTGCGGGATTGCTACACAACTCAACAGTCTCGTGCAGATCAACGAACGGACTTTGAGGAGCACTCAGATGCAGCCACATTTGATCAGAATTTGTGTGTTTGTTGGCAGTCCCTACTAGTTGACCTTCCCTAACAATATGGAATTGTTGTAGTAAATTCGGTGTGGTTTGGGCTGTCTTCTGTGACTTGTTTGTGTGCATTGCGGCGACATGGAGAATCTGATGACTTTGGGGCATTTTGATTCACAAAAGTTGGGCGAAGTGTGCAATAGGTGTTGCTCCTAGCTGTGCTCGGTTGCGAATGACTGGACGGTTGGTGAGTCTGGAAGTTATGGAATCACTGGCCAATCGGAGCTCCCTTTATTTTGCATGGTTAGAGCTCTATGTGCTTCTACTCAATGACCTCTGCGAGTTAACGGTAGTTGCTATGGCAACTGAGTCACCAACCTCCTGTCTTCTCGTCATCCCAGCGATTTGACCCTGGCGGAAATCAGGCAGTTTCGTAGTTTATTTTTGGACGGTTAGACCGATACGCTTTATGTATCGATTCCATTTCCCAGTGTACATTTCTACTTTTTCAGTATGTTGTTTGACTACTCGTTAGATGAAATGGTTTAAGTACGTCGATTAAACATCTCAGTGTTTTTGGTGTATATCTCCGGGTCTTTCACTGGGAGGGTAAGATAATGGATGCATGACCTTTTGTCATGAATTTTATTTTATGATTTTAATTTATTAATTACAATTATAAATATAAGAAATATATACGTGTGTGTTTATGCTTCATATTATGATATTATTTTTACGATAATAGTTTATGATACAAGATAATAATATACATTCCTTATTTTAATATCTGATTAATTAATTACCGGTTATGATAAACTGAAACCTAGGGTTCGAATTTAGCACTCAAGAATGACCAGCTTTTACATACATTATTAAAGCTCTTGGCTAGAAGGCCTGCCTTTATTTCACTGGTGTTTTGTTTGTTGCACGAGACGAACAACCTGATTATCAAAATGATTTGTCTTTAAACGAAGAGTAAATGTAGTTGTTTTAAGAAATGTCCTTAAGTCATCAGCATTAAACGATCATTTAGTGGAGGGCAGTACCACTGGATTGTACCAGGATAGCAGCACATCAACCTTGTCTTTTTCATTTTGGGTAATAGGCTGTAATTCAGTGTAGAAGCAGCCAGTGTTGCATACGCCGTAATTTCTTAATATGCTCGTATTCACGATTCTGTTCGATTCATTCCTAAAACCCTAATATGAAAGCTGGCTGACTTTTTCTGTTAGATCATTGTTTATAAGATCTTTGATTATATTTTCCATATATTAAAATATATAGTGTATTTCATAGATACATATAATATATTCCTAGTGATAACATAAATATGTGCTGATCAACACAAGGACTTGATCGACTAGATTTCCTTTGCGCATGCTAAGACTCATCGGCCTTCTTAATATTTTAATTCTAGCAACCGGATAATAAATCTAATATCAGCTACAAAGAATAAATTGCAGTTGTATATTTAAAGAAGAACCATCTGTGAATATGATGCATAAGAAAGCAATTGGACATGGGCATAAAATCATTCCCAACATTAAATCTTTTTATTGCATCAAATCTCATCCGATTAATAATCGTGTGCTTAGTAGGCGAGCAGTTGTGGAGAGTAATCGGGCTGAAAATTGCTAGGTTACCTCTTTCGTAAGTCCGATAGTCCGGTTGGCGGAGTCATATTCGGATACATGAACTTAATCATGAGAAGCATTTTGTTTTGGGTGATAATCCTCTATCTGTCTTGGGTCTGACAAGTCTGCATGCTTCATAAGAGTACAATTTTGTTTAAATCAAACTGGCGAATCGAAGTGACCCGAGGCCGTGGCGTTCTATGGCTCGACCGCAAACAATAATGCAAGAGTCCAATTTGATTGGCTGCTGATGTCATCAATTGGAGGGGAAATAGGCTCTTCATTAGAGCAAGGCCTTCACATTCTCGAGGTCACTTCTTCTGCTCACCTATAAGATAGACGTAATAAGTCCACTGATATTAAGCCCATCTTGTTATTATTATTGTTGTTATTTGCATTATTCCAATTATAGTAATCTTTTGCAGCTCAGTGATTTTCACCACCCTGCGTAGAAACGCCAAATGCATGAAAATATCTGAAGGAACGCTAGTGCATCCAGTGAATGACAATGCTCAGGCCACCAATGAAACGGCATTTAGACCACAAATAAGATCCTTCTACGAGACTCTGAGGATGTTCAAATATCTGTCTACTGTCATTGACTGCAAATTGTTTCCTTTATGGACTCAGTTATATAGCCAGCCTTGATTGATATTCCCCGGAGTTGTTCCACAACCCCGTCAGAATTTTGCCAGCATCCCAGGAAGGCGATTCCATCTTGTGCTACTACACTTCGTTCTCAACATCATTGACTTCCCAAAAGTCTGGGTCAACGCTATAGTCATCACTATATATAAGGGAAAGGGATCGAGAAGTGTGCCTGATAACTATAAGCCGATCTTTCTCCCTGACGTTAGTAGCAAATTGTATGCAAGTGTGGTGGTTGGCAGACTCACCAGGACCCTTGCGGAAAAATTATCTGCAACGCAGCACGGTTTCAGGACTGGCTACCCGACATGGTCGTGATGAATTTTGTTCTTAAGTGTCAGGACAAGGTTGGTTCTGTGAAACTTGTCTTTGTAGACATCACCAGAGGCTTTGACACTGTTGCGCATTTGGCGTTGTTTGGTGTACTGCAACGAGTAGGAGCATCCTGGATTGTCCAACATTTAATGAGGCGGCTTCAGTGAAGAACTATGCAAGGGGCAACCCTAGATAAGGCGTACTGCGGCTTACATAGACACATTGGTTTGGCCCACCTTGTGCGGGGTCTCTCGGCGGTTTTACTGTGAGTCGTAGATGACAGAAAGCTTACTGCTGTGGTAAACACGGCTAATTGAATGTGAGTGGACGTTTGGTCCTGGAGAGGTAACTTTAAAAACAACCAGAGTGGTGTCACAGCTGCTCTCTAGGCGCTTGAATTGTTGGGTGTCCATGAGCAAAAGCACCGGGGTTGCCAAAAGAGTGTGTCAATCAGTGCTCGTGATTGTGATTTGTAGTAGTCACCAAGTACGAACCATATATTTTGTGCTGCGGAGGTCCTTCGTTCGGATGGTGTCGCGGAAACATGGATCTTTAGTCCATGCCGGATGTCATCACGAAACGTGGGGGCTAAAACTGCACGTGCTTAACTCACTTGTGTGCTGGGCTCCATTGTCTGCTTGGACCCTGGCAGTCAGCGAACGTTCGCCACGGTTTAGGAGACGAACAGACATATGCGGGTTGCGCACCTGGCGCCTGGTGAGTTGAGTCCATCCGTGGCCTGTGCCCCGAGGAGCAATGTAGTATGCCTCATCGCCATAAGGGTTGGTTTCTTCGACACATCGAGCAATGCCACTCAGGGTCCGAGTTAGCCGAGATAGGCGGTGCTGCATCTGCGCCTGAAACCCAGATGGTAGCAACTAGTGCGGAGTGTAGGCAGGCAACCATGTGCCTGGTCCGACACGGGGAAAGATAAACGTGCTTAGGCTGCCCAATATACCCTAAGAAATTGCTAAGTCGAGTGGGGAAAGTGAATTATTGCTACTTATAGCGTAGGTATAGCTTTGAAAAGGGAAGACACATGAGTGAAGTCAGTACTGTTGAGTCCTGGCGCCGAACTTGTGGCATGGAGGGCCGCAGTACTGAGCCTCAGTAAAGGCCTAAGGGTTGATACAGTTCTTCATGCTTCTTTTACGTGTCAACCCCTAATAGGCCTCTTTAGGCCTTACTCACTCGCATGGATCTTTATACGAGAAGGAAAGGATACCCACCACTTAGAAGGGAAGCGCTTCTCTGTGCTAACACAGTTTCCATCTCTGTAATCGAAAACGAGGCCTTTGCGATTGGGAATACAAGGCAGTGCCTAGGGAATGCACTTCACTAAGCCGATTACTCTTGATGATGTTTGAATAGCAAATGAAAATAGGTCTTTCCTTTGAAGTCCTTTCCGATATATCGTAAAGAGATCTAGATTTTTAAATTTACCCTACAGCTCCCAGTTATTGTTCCTCTCAGTGCAAGCCTTCGAAAGACCAGGGCGTATTCTGTGACTTATTGAAGGTTTGAAACCTCGTGTATTATTGACACGTAGGCACCTCGACATATTCAATGCATTTTGAATTCCACCCGTACATTGCATATATTAAGACCGAAAAGCTGATAGGGGAATTTTGCATAATGAATGATAATTGCAAGCTCAGCTTAGTGAGAACCAAAATATTTGGCGAATTTGCTGATCCTGTTCTTCTATGATAAAAGCTTTCTTGAAATTTTAAAAAAATGCCAAAAGTATGACCAGCAATAAATCTAGGATTGTTTTTCCTTATGCAAGTAGCATTTACGTAGGAATACATTATTTGTAATGTTGAGGAAACAATTGTCATAAAAATGGAGGATTCTTAGCTTAAGCAGGAGCAAACCTAGCCTATTGGGGTCTCGATGCCACTAAAATATCAAAGGAAATACAACGGTTTCTTGAAGGGAGAGCAGATTATGTCTTCTTCTTCTTCCAGTACACAAACCAGAAATATCTTGAAGAAGCAAAGCACCATACTCTCGGATATTATGTGGCTTGGGTATGGTAAAATATAACAATATTTGTTTTACGTAAGTGGGCAACGGATTGCTTGCTAAAGCGGAAAGTGACATTTTTAACATAATAGTGCAAAGCTTATTTTCACCAGTAGTGAAACAATGGTAGAAGCATCTACATGCTCTCACAGACTATCCACATTCCCTCTGTATCATACAAATTATCTTTATCTTGTGTGGAAAAAATCGATCAGCGTGGATGACGATTACATGAGTTAAAGAGTATTTAGCCAGCACTGAGCACTAGAGGAAGGCGCGTTTTAAAAGAATTCAGATGAAGCCACTTATTGCACTAGCATTATCAAGACACTAATGATAATTATCAAAAGACAATTTAACCAAATTTTCTGTACCCCATTTCGGAAGTGCAATAGCGTACAAACCGAATTAACCTCATCGAAACTAATAGAAATATGACCGATGGGATTTAACTTTAAGTATGAAAACAAAGATTCATTTAGTCCAGGACAGTATAGTTGTATTGAGGGAACTACATTGAAACTCATCCCAAGAGGGACCAAAAGGGGCTTCACAAAATAAGATGTAATCATAGAGAAGCACTCAGTTGAGTGCCTGCCTAGTCATAGAGTACTCAACTGCTACCGAGGTTTCGTCACATGTCTTCTCATCCTGAACTTCTTTAAGAGATTTCAAGGTTGAAAACAATTTAAGATTGATTTAGAATTCAAAAATAAAAGAGGTGATATGATTATAGTGGGTACTAGAGGAGACTACCAAAGTGCCAAGGCGCCAAATGTGGAGATAATTTCAAGGGTCAACGCGCAATACATTTAGCAAGGGTTTTGTCAAGGAACAACTATTGACGTATTTAATCCTCATCCACGCTGGTCGATTTTCTCCACACAAGACAAAACTAATTTTTATGACACAGGGAATATGGATAGTATGACACATTAGTGCATGTGGATGCTTTTTCTATTTTTTTACTACTGGTGAAGATAAGCCTAGCATTATAATGTTATAAATGTCACCTTCCGTTTAAGCAAACAATCCGTTACCCATTTAAGTGAATCAAATATTGTTATATGTTATCATGCCCAAGCCATATAATATCCGAGAGTATGGTACATTGCTTCTTCAAGATATTTCAGGTTTGTTTGCTGGAAGAAGACATAATTTGCTCTCCCTACAACAAGGAAACATTGCATTTTACCTGATATTTTGAAGACATCGAGATCTCAATGTCTTAAGTTCGCTCCTGCTGAAGCTCCCAAGGTCACTGCCTTATATCACCAAACGCAAACGCCTCCTCTTTGCTTACAGAGATGGAAACTGGGTTAGCATAAGAAGTGTCTCCCCTTTGACCACTCATTCTTTGACCCCAGGAGTCCAGGCCATCTTCGGTTCCATTTTCGTATCCCTGACATAGAATACGTTCATAATTGTGTTCATGAACGGAAAACTTGATATTGCTTTCACAGAATTGACATTACTCTGAAATTTCTACATTGTGATCGGCTGCTTAGTGGATTCAACAGTTGTTTAAAAGAATCCGGGGAAGGTTTCTATGATTTTTACCACCTAAATCGAAAATTACACATATATATGCAGAAATATGGGCAGTATGTACGAAGTGATATGTGCATATTCATCAATTCCTTGCTCCAAGACATCTTTTCTCATTGTTGCAGCATGCAAACAATCATTAAGCACTGAAGATTTCAAAAACAGTAAGGGTGCAAAGAGGTTAATACCCTGATCAATGTAGACGTTAGAACTGAATCCAACGCAAAGAACTTCCTTGGTTGATCTATTGCAATGATAAATAGTTAGTTAAGATAACTTGAAGTCATCTGTGTTGGAGTTCTGCTAGCAATTAGGAATATAGAAAAAAACAGAGAATTTTCACTTAAAGTTTAGGGCCTCAATTCTTGTTTTTGAGATAATCGTAAATATTAATATGAGCTTTAAACCAGTTCCGGCTGGTTACCAGCATCACTAGCACTGTGACAGTAGTGACAGCTTTGTCAAGTTTGTTTGGGGCTATTTCTTAGCCATGAATCATCAGAGATCCACTGGTAGCCTACTGCTCACTGCAACTAAGTGTTTCATTCAGGGCCGGAAATCACCCTGGATCGTCATGGCGTGGATTTATCGGAATCGGAGGTCATAGCAACTATATTTTAGTGGTGACGACTACAAATGACCCTAGATTTGCTTCCACGCATTCACAAAAACTCCAATTCAGCCTCAAATATGGCGGCAGATGTGGTTAGAGTTTTATAAGTATTAAACAAAGCAAGCACTAATCCCTTAAGCATAAATGACCAAGCTAAAGCATTGTACACTTTAAAGAGTCAAGCGATTGTGATTTTTTCGAGTAAGCTTACTAAAAGATGAATGAATGTATTTTCCGCAATGCAGCTACCGTCGAGAGCCAAATTCGCATTGTTTTCTTGTTTTTTGGCGTCGATAACAAATGTATATTGCTAAATACAAATAAAAGCATGACAATATCAAAAACAAACTCATCTCGATCATCCTTCATAACTGCATTCTCGAAACACACATCTTGCGATGTGCTGTTTTACAGCGACAGATTCAGGGAAGCATTCTGCAATGAGAAATAAAGACACAAATTAGGCCGACAGTGAAATTCCTCTCACTAAACTTGAGTTAAATCAGGTTTTACTGTTGTCTGCTACAAAAATATAAAATTATTTACTAACTGGTTTCAAATGCCTCTGATTAAAACGCATTCGAAAAATAAAGATTCTGCAAGCAGGAAACAAACGTTTGTATTAATTTGTTAAGAGCATTTTTAAAACGTATTTTTGTGACAGGTTTCTTCCATTCATGAACTGGTTTTCATTAATCCCTAATGTGATGTATACGTATGTGACACATACCACTTAGATGAAACAGCTGGAATTAGACCTCAAATGCCGTAACTAATAAAGATGAAATGATCAATTGATTAACACCTCACGAATTAAGTGACCAAGCAAGTGGAGCCAACTAAGCAATATTAAACTACATAGATAATAAAGCTATGTTTTTCATTGCCAGCTAGTTAAAATGAGTAAAAAAGTATTCTTTGACAAAGGCGCGACCGTTAGGAGCAAACTTCCCATTGGTTCTAAACTGCTTTTTAATCTAGTTTTAACTGACCTCAAACTCATCAATTGATACAATCATCCACTTGATGATGCCCTTGATTTTTGAAATAAGTTGCCGTACATTAAAATCTTACTTTCTTTTTGAAGAAATAACACGCAAATATTTCTAGTTACTTTGGCAAATTAGTCACTTGTATTGAGCAGGTGTGTCTTGAGCTTAAAATCAAGTTACCTAACGTTACATGATGCTAACTCTCACCATAATTACAAAGTTGAATGGCATTCAAAGCGAACATTTGCTATGACCTTGTGGGTGTGTGGCCTTGATAGAACTTATCATTCGAATGTACTTTCACAGCACATATTTTGTTCTTCCTCTGTTTACTAATCTTACTGACACTAAAACGGATCTCTCAGTCTTGAAATACTTTTTGTTAACCGTTAACATAACAATGCTATTTAGTTTTCCGCATGCTTTGAATAGCATGCAGGCACTGATGCGTTGAAACATAAGTATTAAACAGAAAAAAAATCGCATTCATTAAACTTTATTGTGAAGTCAAATGCACTGCAACGCCGATGCATTTGACTGCCAAAACTGCACTCTTAATCTCGTTCACTTCGACGACGATGAGATCGAATTAAGATAAAAACGAAGATATATTAGGGAATTGAAATTAAATTAAATAATAATGCCAGTGGCGAGAAATTATGGCTTTTCAAGGAAAGGTTATTAAACCCAACATTGCTTACATGCTATTTATGCATTTACGTGGATAAATAAATCATAAATTCCTCAACCGTCGCAAGTTTACTCGCTTACTATGACGAAGTAGTCAAAGTGGCAGACAATTTCGAATCCCAAAACAAACTGCATAAATACTTGATATCCATGCACTTATTCTTGATTGAATAATAAATTGGTTCCAAAAGAGGCGTGGGTACCTCAGATTTGCTTTTGAATAGCGATTCGTACGCAAATTCCCCGATAGTTTCCACTTCTTAGAATGATAAAAGTTAAATAAATAGAAATCATAGTATGAAATTGAATTTTATAAGTTTTATTGCTACTAAACTAATGATTTATTGGTTGATTAATCTCTTTAACCTGCCGATAAGGCTTCATGACCACCGCAGGTGGAGAGGTCAAATTGAGTAATCAGAGCCATATGAACTAAAGTGATCTCAGGCAGTTATATCAGGTAAATACAAGCTTTAGGCAAAAATAGTAGAGCAACCACAGTCAAGTTTTAATAGGGCACACAGTACTTTGCGAAAGTCAGCATAGCAGTTAAATTTCATATTGTGCGAAATGTACAAATCTGCCCACAAACGAGCATATTTTACACGAGTGTTTGACACAAATCCATTTGTGAAAGAACATTAAAATTGTGCCATCAAAACTATTGGTTATTTTAAATTAAAGTGTAAAGGTTTTTAAATACGCTCTTGACGGATCACGAATATAACGGATAATCGAAAGAGGGGGGAGGAGACACTTAGTGTCAAATTAAAGTAGGTCAAATGCTTAAATACATTTTGGCAAAATTATTACGGCCAAGATTAAATAAAGTTGCGGATTTAATATTTGCACGAAGGGCAAATAAACTACTATATCCACCCCTTTGAATAGACAACAGCAGGTTCAATTCAATTTAGTAGCCAACCACCCGGTGTCGTATGCTAATGACACTTTTGGATTTTCAGGAGATCCAGGAGGAGCCTCTCGATTTGGTCATCCATTATCGGGTAAATGATGATGAGATGGAGCAGGACCAGCCCCTGGATCTCGCCACCAAGTCGGATGTCATTAACCTCACAGGAGGCATGGATGCGTGATTCCATGGTTAAGTCATTGGCGACTGGAGGCCAAATTTTGTAGGTTCAGAAGGAGTGCGATTTTCTTGTTTTGAATCTTTTTTGCATGTTTTCCTTATATTATTTCCCACTTTGGTATTGCGCTTTGATTTGGAGAGTCGACGATCATCTGATTTAGCTTTAAATGATGATTGATCTTTTTGAATTTGTGAAGCTTCTCGGAGAAGGTATTTTGCAAGACAAGGAAGAGCAAGTGCATTTTAAGGAATTGATGCAACTTTTTCTTTTGATTAAAATAAACACCTTTTTATCTGTTGAAAAAGCTCCACTGAGTCCTTGACATTAATAGTTATGAGGGAGTACAGGGATGAGTCGCTCCGTGATTGTCTCCTCGTCAATTTGCAATTAGCAATGCAGCTTCATTTGCTGTTTTAGCTCAAGATAATTATCGATAACTGCTTCGAGCCAATGAAAAGTTTGCTCTTGAAGCTCGCGTCTTGGTCGAGGGATTGTTTATTACTAAATTTAACTAAGTAACGCGGAAAAATGTGGTTTCTAAAATATATATATCTAAGTGTTACTTAGTTGACTCAACAACATGCGTGGTCATTTAATTCGTAAGGTGGTAAACAAGTGCTTATTTATCTTCATGAGTAATGACGTTTGAGGTCAAATTCCAGCTGCTTCACTGGGTGGTGATATACATTTATTGGGATGATGACTTAGTCAAACTTATTCATATATTAAGGAATCTTGAAAATAGTTTCTAAATTGAGGAAACCTTATCGAAATATTGGTGCAAAAATGTTCCTAGCGTTTCAATCACAGGTATTTTGAGCAATTATTGACGTTTTTCAAATGCTGAATTCCCTCACAGATAGGCGTGATAGTTTTGTTACAAGACAACTGTATAACCTTATTTAAAGAAATTGTTTGTGGGAATTTCACTGCCTGCTTAATTTGAGTACCTTTATTTCTCATTTTAGAAAGCTTCCTTCATTTCTGCGCTCGAGGACAGCTTATAGCAGGAAGTATGCTTCGACAATGAAGCTATGAAGGGCGATGAGGATGCGTTTTGGAGTTCTTTTTGTGATTCAATTTGAAATTAGCAATAGAGCTTAACTTTCTATTTTTTAGCTATCATTGTCAATGAAACGGAGAATCAATGCCAATTCAGCTTCCTATGATATTGATATTGTGAAATAATTACTTAATCTAATTGATATAACTGACTCCAAAAAACGCTATTGTATAACTCTATATGGGGGAGCATTCGTTGTTTGACTTGATAAGGTTTAGTCGCCTATTGTGTTATTCGTCTAAAATGGTGTTTTTTCGTCTCCATGAGTCATGATATTTGAGTTCAAATTCGTGCTGTTTCAACTGCATGGTGACACGCATCCAGTGAGATGATGACTCTTATACATATTCATATATCTAGGAAATATGCAAATATACATCATGGAAGCAATACTTACGATCAAGCATCGCAAACGTTTAACCCAAGAGGTGCGTAAGATGGCGATATTGTTGTATTTCTGTACTTCTGCTTCGTTTTTTTCCAATCTATTCCTTAACTGTCCTGTTTTTATAGGAGTTAGGAAGTTGGTAATTCGTTATTTGTTAGAAAGTGCATATGTTGGTTAGACCATCCAACCTCTGGATGTCTCCACTAAGTCCAGACATTACTAAACTCACGGGAGACCTGAGTGCTGCTTTTCATGCTTAGAACAGCGGTAGGTGGAGGTTAACATTTCGAAGGCTTAGAAGGTCTGCGATTTTATTCTTTCGGCTCTATTATTCAATTATTTATTTTCCATGGTAATATTATGCTTTGATTTGGCTAGTTGAAAGATCGTTTAATTCATCATTTATTCACAGGTATTAAGTGATTATAAGTTACCTTTTCGTTTTTTATATTTCTAGCATATTATCGTTATGGATTTAATGCAAGATAACAATAAAACCCGAATTTGTTTAAGTATTACAGCACATCGCAAGAAGTCTGCCTCGAGATTGCAGTTATGAATGATGATAAAGATGAGTTTGTCTCCGTTTCGTCTCGTTTTTATATTTTGTTAGAATTGAAATTTGTTTTTAATTTTAGCTTGGTATCACTTTCGCCAAGAACAACAAAACAATGAAAATTTGGCTGTCGACGGTAACAGTATTGTGAAAAATACTTGCATTCCTCAGTTGAAAATTTTACCCGAACCAATCGTATTTGCTAAACTCTAGAAAGGTGGAAGTTCCTTGATCGACTCAATTAAGCTCAGTTGCTTAGTGCGTGAAGTGTTTTCAAAGCTGAAACCTAAACTGCATCAGTCATAATATATAGAGTCAAATTTGGAGCTGTTTCGACTACCCAGTGGAACTCATCCAGTGGGATGATGACCTAGTCATATTTATTTATAGATACAGAAGATAAGAATAAGTTACATGGTTGTAGGAAATCTGATAAAAAGCACTCGTATGCACGGACTCATGATAAACCGTTAAAATTGTTTTTCCAAAAAGAACTAGAAAGCAATCGCTCCAATATATTTTAGCCAACCACCCAGTGTCGTGCACTTATGCGTTTTCTACACTTTCCGAAGGGTAAGAAGTGTCTCTCGACTTGGTGGCCTTCAATCATGAACACCATAAGGAGATGCAGGTTCATAATGTCTTCGGTTTTCTCGTTGTACATATGTTCTCCATCAAGTGTCTCAGGTTCTGAAACTGCGCCTGAAATTGGAGAGCCGGAGAAAGTCCGATTTCTACCAAACACATCGGTACGAATCCAAACCTATTCATCAACGACACTCGGAATTTTTATTGTTCTACTTATCCAAAGTGTATGACGGAATCTTTTTCACTGTCCAAATGTTCCACGAGACTTACGAGAAGGGATCTTGGTGGGACAACTACGACAAATCTAATTTGCAAAAAACTCTGATTCGAATTTATCTTTCTATATTATTTGCACGTCTTTTTTTTCACTGTGGAAAGCTCCACTAAATTCTGCATCGAGAATGCAGCTATGAAGCAATTAAAAGATTCCTTACTCCTTTCATGACTTGGCTGTCAGTCTTAATTAGCAAAACAGCTTCCTTTTATTTTGGTTCGATAAGGTCGTCTGCAGCAATGAGAAAACAGTGCAGTACAATACGCGAAAAAAAGTTTCTTAAATCCATGTAGGCGAATAATCTTAGGCTGAAATGTAAAAATGCGTACTGCCTGAAGCGTGATGTGCCTAACAACGCTGTCTGTTCATCTGCGTGAGTCATGACATCTGAGGTCAAATTCGAGCTGTTTCGACTAGGGGTGACTCATTCCTTGAGATGATGATTCGGTCTTGGAAGTTCATAAATGCAGGCGATATACAAATAAATCATGCGGACATGCGAGAACCCTGATTGAAACGATTATCGATCGACATAAATTTGATTATTGACTTTAATACGAATATTTTATGAAGGAAAAGAGAACAAAACAGATTTTAAGAAGATTGTTGGAGCAAATGTCACCTTCTGCTGTAGATAGATGCCTTCTTCAGTTTGTGGAAAGCTTCACTGAATGCTTCTTAGTAATGCAGCATTTCACGAAAAGTATGCTTTCAGAATGCACTTATTATGGGAGATAAGGATGTTTTATGACATCGTCATGTTTCACAAATTTACTTAGCAGTACAGCTTGCTTTTTTATTTTAGCTAAATATCTTCGTCGATAACAACTAGGAGCTATTGAATCTTTTGCTTTCATTGTTAACGCATTTGCCATGAATGCTTTAAATTTAGTTTAACTAGCTGACAAGTGAAGAAAAGTTCGCAATATTTGCATTTTAAGATGCTCGTTTACTTAATTCTTCAGGTTCTAAAAACTGCCTTTTACATCTCTATTATGTCATGACGTTTGAGGTAACATTAGCCTGTTTCGAGTTACAAAAAATAGTACATAATTGGAGGAAATCTGAGCGAACTGTACGTGTAAAATTGCTCTTGACAAATTTGTGCAATCATAGATGTACGTAAGTTGCATCAACTTCTGTATTTCTTTGCTTTAAGCACTCTGCTCTTCAATAATCCTCTACTAATTTTACTTATTAAACTAGTCACAGTAATTGGTAATTCAATCACTGCTTTTTAGGGCATCTATTCACAAATACTTCCAGAACCATGATCGGTTTTTTAATAGGAAAGAGAGCTGAAGAAGAGGAGGAAATTGAACATGCCAATGTAACGTTAATCTTCCCTAATTAAAACGATAAAGCAATAAATTTTATGCAACGAATGAAGTAGAATTAAATCTTTACATAAAGAGGAAAAGTCAAGTTATCCTGTTCGTCAATTCCTTTAGTATGTTAGACTACCAGGCTAGTGCAGGCTCATTGAGTCTTTATGCCGTATTTGCCTGACTGGCTAGTCAAACATCAGCAACGAACCACTGAAATGTAAATGGCTTTTCAACACGGTGAACGTGGGGCAAGCCAGGCAGACTAAAACGGTACAAAGGAGCAATGAGCCTGCACTAGCACGGTAGTCTCACTAATCAGTGAGGCACCCCTCCAAAACTAACCTAATCAGAGCATTCAACTAGTGTCGTAAATTCATGCAGGTGTATGAATAAAATTATCATTTCTATTTGAAAATTGTGATATTTCTCTCTTAGATATGCCTAATGTAATTGCGGAACCTTATTCATGATTGTATTTTTAAGGATTGAATACAATTAAAGTACATGCTCTCAAGGACACACGGAAGGATTCCCAAAAATTCATTTAGAATTAATGAAAAGCGTATATTGATTGCCTTAATCGATCAAGGTTTGTGTAATTGTTTTTGTTGAATAAAGACACTGAAATTTTGGAAGTGTGTCATTGTGGAAATGCAAATATTAAGCAGGCTATTTGTTAAAATTAATTATTTTTATGTATCTGCTGCAATAAGCACCAAAGTACGCCATTGCGCCAATATCGCCTCCAAAGGCGCCGTGTTGCACAAATAATAAAGAATTTTGCAATTTAAAAGTAATCGGAAAGTTAGCTAAAATCAAAATCAAACCATCAATCTAATTATAATCTCTGCATCGTTGGGCTTACTTTTTCGTCTTCCAAATTGAACAATGCATTTTCGCTGACATTCTTAGTTATCATTCTATTGCAAGGTAGAATGAGCTTAAATAGGATTTATCAAACAAAAGGATTTAAATTTATGACACATTCTGGATGTTTGCGACTCAAAACTAGGTATTGCGTAGATGGAAATGATATTTAACAAAAATGAGGCGCTTTTGGATTAAAGATGATTTACAAGTTTAATAGGATTTCGAAAGCCTACATGACCACTTTGGCTGTTTTATTGCAAAGTAAATGCCTCTATGCATTCTAAGGTGAAATTCAATGTCGGTGAAGGTCCACTGGCATTGAATGACTCGTGAACCTCACAGGGCATCTGGCGACACTGAAGACGGAAACGCGGGCATTACAATATCTATTTCCTGGATATTACTCTCAAAATTCACTTTGATCATCCTTGAAATAACTTACAACTGGGACTTTGGGTCTATTGGTCTATATTTAAGGTCAAATGACAAACATTGAGTCATATTATTTTCAATGTCTATCTAGTGATTTGAACTAGAAAATTTGATCATAATGAAATTAAACAATGTTAAGCAACACCTACAGTTTTAACACTATTTAATGGTTAATACGAGCCCTTTTGTAAGCATCATTACGAGGGCAAAAATCGCCAACGCTTTCATCCTGTCGACAAAAGTTGACTGCGGCATTTCACCAAATGTATAAATATTCCAATTCATGACCCCACGCACCAATGGAAAGTAAAAACTATCACCCAGTCA